>OW796111.1:654218-841936 GCA_941860345.1 Chrysodeixis includens | reverse complement strand
TATTAAGCAAGTTCTTATTGATAAAATGTACTTGCAACCTGTTAGGAAAAATAGTATTAGCTTAATTGCCATTATAAGGTTTAACGTTAATATCTACAAATATAGACACTTCCAACAGTCTTGAAGGTATTAATCTCACATGCTAAATGAAAAGACAAAGCTTCCTAAGCTTCGTATCTCCAAAAATAAAAATTAAAATACAGTTAAAAATGGAAAACAATGACCTTCCAACAAATAGGCGCCACTCATACCTACATATATAATATTTAAATAAAACTCGCTGATAGATACATATCTATGACCACACAAAACAACTAAGCAACAGATGTTAAAAAACAAAACAAAACGTTACAATTTAGGTCACTTGTCGAAATTAGCGATACACAGAGTAAAAACACAGGATAGTGCAAATGAGAAATTGCGAAAAATGAAAGAAGTCTTGCGTTTTCAAGGCAATACCTTGAAAAACTTGAGGATGAATGGTCGAATAGCTTTCTTATGACGGCTGGAGGGGAAGACAAATAAGCATTGCATATATCTGTACAAACAGTTTGGGAATAGGTCAGGATGTACAGAAATAGGTTAAGATAAATTTAACTACGCCGAATGATTGTTTTCTTTAAAAAAGATGAGAAATAAGTTACGTGGCGCACGCAAAGCTTGAACTGAAACGCAGGCAAAGTCGTAGCAGACAGCTTATGGAATGTAATGAAATTAATTGGGAAGAAGTAACGTACGATATTGTTTTTCTCATACATAAAGACTTACTATTACAATAACATTTGTAAAGCAGAATCATGATTGTTAAACTACAGGTATACTCAGATGCGTATTTATCGGGAATAGCTCCGACCAGTTTTGCGACCCAACCGGAGTCCTTAATCATGAGCTGACGAGGTGGCGCGGCCCAAGTTCTTTTATGATTATCTTACGCCGCGACGCTTCGAACAATTCACTATATTCGCTATAACGCTTCAATATATTGACATAGTTTATAAATTAAACCCGCAAATGTGGCTCTATCTCAACCTTTGACTTTCAAAAACGAAACGTGCGTCACATGATTAAAAGAAAATTTGTTTGTCAACTTTGAATGTTTATCCCAATACTGTCAAGAGTCGTCATCTTATGACTCTGCCACTATACAGCATCGTGACTACACTATAATAAACACAACATAAACTGCGGAATAAATAATAAGCAGGCCCCTAACACCTAACAAATTGATGCAAAGAGATAATATTTTACAAACATACACAAACGAAGACATTATTATGAAATATATTAATGTTAGTGCGCCCGGCTTCGCTCGCTTTAAACTTGTTTATAAGCTATTAAATCTGGTTTGTGGCGAACACTAAGGTTATTTTTATTGGTATTAAACACTGAATAAATTGTTAAGTAATTGTCGTTTTCAGTTTTAGAAAGACTTGAAATGACGGCTCTAAATAGATTTTCAAAAGCTATTTATAATACTATAAACTTTTATTTATTCTTTTCTGTTTTTAAATAGTGCTTTGGGTTTCATCTTCGGTTTCTAAAAACCCTTTTTTTAAATACAAAATCGTTAATCAGTGACCTCATGTCAAACACCGCGTGATGTGATTGATTTTTAGTTTTTTGGTCTTTTTGGTCTTGGATTTTTAGGTTGTGTTAAATAAAATAACGGTAATACCGTTATTTTATTTAACACAACCTTAGCTTTTACAAATAAAGAGAAGCTTAATTAAATCTTAAGCGTTTCTTTACAGTTTTCATTTAGTGTACTTATAGTTACGTTCCCAAACAATCCATTTCGTGTGTAAACAGTTCCAAACCCTATCAAATATTTTGTGGCAGCATTAAACACTATTAACACGTAAACGCTCGGGAATTAAATCTCTGGAATGTCCACTCAGATGGCTGGGGAACAGTAAATCATTTTTATACACAGTTAAATTTTATGAGAAAGATTTACATGAGCACTTTGCTTCGCTATATTATAACGCCAGGCGCCTCACACTTGTGTCAAGATACTAGTTTTAATAGGTGCTTTGTAGCTAATGTTGTTATCATTTAGATTGATTTGATTTTAAGAAGATTTTATACACATGAAACATGTTTTGTTGTACTCTAAAGTAACTAAAAATAATGTTATTTTTCAGGCAACTGGCTTTCTGAAACATGAAATGATTAAGATTTTAGCTTAATCATTTCAACGTCTTAAATAAATATAAATCATTAATTAAGCCATATATTTATACAAAAGCCTATAGACCACTGTAACCTTTCTGATACGTTTTTAATTAACATTTATTCATTTGTCATCAAGGCACATAACATCAATAAATCAATTTCAACTTTTACGTGGGCTAAAGAAATGTAGGCGTTCCTTTACCTACGTATACCTTCGCCCCTTCAGTATATATTATGATATTATAAACGGATCCTCTATAATATATTCTCAGCATTATTTAGTGATACATAACAAGTCAGTCGGTCGGTCTGTCGCCGGCGGAATATTAAGGAGGTGCTACTGACTCAGTGATTTAATAAATATGTTGTGTCTCACTCCCCGCCTACATAATTCTACAATACTTTAGTTTTGAGGGGGAAAACTGACGACTATTATATTTACGTTTATTTTTGTTATTGTATTTTCGCAAGATGCGAATATTTGTGATTGGCTTGGGGTTTTTTTGGTGGATACTGAAACTGCGAATCATTCGGTATTTGTTACTTTGAAATGCTCTTTAAATTGCTTTATCAACTGTCATAAAAGTTTACGTGCTTTTTGACTTACATGAAAAAAATTGTAAGAAATGGTAACTTTTAATAATTCACTATCAAACAATTGCTTCTATTTCTACGCACTTTAAATAAAAAGCAAGCAGATGGTCAATGTTCTTGTTTAGTAAAAACAGGCTGCGGCCGATAAAACGGTAAACGGCATGGTGAAAGGAAAATAGAACAAAAATATAACTGATAGGCATCGAAAATAAACCGGTGACTAACAAAAATCTGAAATAAATCCAGAAAAACGAATGCACCAATGATTCAGTACTAGGCAAGCAGAAAAAGCGGCAGGTGGGACATCTAACCTGCCTGGCAATCACAAGAAGTATTTTAGCCAAAAAGTATAATTACGCAAAACATTTTCTTATAAATAATATTCGGATAAAATGTATTTGTGGAAGTGTAAATATATTCTGGTTATTTATAGAATGACACGAGTTATCTGAAGCGGGAACGGTTTAGGCAGGTGCATCGGCACCGATTGCGGACCATTTTAGCCGGCGCGGGATCGAAATGGATTAACATACAAATACTATACGACTGCAAATATTTACTGCCCGATGAATGAAATTGGGAAACACTCGGGTAGCGGATGGACGATAATAAAAGATTGGGAATGTATTGGATTGAGCATTTCTAAAAATAGAGACGGGAATTGCATTGTCGGGTTATGGTGTAGGTACTGTATTTGTAAATATCGGCTGAAGAATAATGTAAGGAAGCGAACAGTTAAACTGTCTACTTCTATAGAGATTAGAAAAAAATCCTCATTTTCGGAATAATAGACGTGGTTAAACGCCAGATTGTTTTAAATACATAATTGTTTTGCAATTTCAGTACATTGATAAGACATTATATTTACAACGATATAAGGAAAACGGGAGAATGATGATAATAATATGACAACTAGGTATGGATGAACAAAACGTGACAAGGCTCCAGAGGTGATGTGTAGACAGAAGAATGTAACAGTTTTCTCAAAATTTAAATAATTTTACTGGTATTTTTCGCTACAATGTAGAGAAAGAACAAATGCCATTGCTAAACTAACTTTTCAACCACTTCTCCTATCGGGGTCTGCTGGGAGAGATTTCTTTAGAAATAAGCCCTTGTACATCTTGTTTGTTATATTATGTTTTTTTACCTGTTTTGTGTGTGTATGAAGTATTGAATAAATGCCGTAAGATGCATGTCAACATGTTTGCCCGTATATTAATCAACAAAATATACAAGGAAGGGATGTTACAAAGTTACTAACAAAATATCCTCCGCCAAAATCTCTGCTTAGCAACAAGATAGCGACTATGTGCACATATGTGTAAAATTGCGATAAAATTGGATCACATTTGTGTAAGAACAGGCCAATTAGGAGAGCACAGCTATTTTAATTGGTGGCATACGAGCAGCATTCATAATATACGTTACACAAGCCAAACTGATTTGCAAACAGGTGAAAGTGACATTGCGGGTAGAATTCGAAATTAATTCTAATATATTATTATTAAATCCTCTATTTGTTAGTGTTCAATGATTAGTGTGCACTTTCAAGGTTTTTTGAATTAAATATTGTAGGATTTTTATTGTCATTAGGATTGTATATTATGTTTATCAATAAGCAAAAGGTAATAAATAGCGACATCTAGTGGACAAGATCAGAAGGAGTCACGATACTGAGGGATACGACTAAAAAGAGAGAAGCAAAAGGTATATGGGTTTATCTAGGTATTATGTACATTTAAAGCCACAACATTTAATGCCTATTTTAATATATTTACTCAACTACTACTTTTATCATTCTGCTTAATTAATAATAATTTAATTTTAACTCTACAAATAATTAAGTAGGCATAGAAATAAATTACATCTGTCGTATAAAAGAGCTTATACTGTACAATTAACACAGACGAGCATCACGGATTAATTAAAAGGTAGTATAATTATTGACCTAAGCAAAAACATTAAATATGTTAGAAGTATGCTAGTTAAACTAAACATAACATTACAGTAGGTAATAAACAACAACATAAGTGATAACAAGTTCTACAGGAAATACTATTACAATCCCATATTCACAAGTTTTCCTTGTGTGTGGAACTAGTTTACTAGTATGGTATAATAGTAATAAAACAACATATTTAAAAAACAAATGGGAATTGATAGACTAGACGAGCTTGTGTACAGGCGCAGGGTACATGAATTTTACTAATAGTACAAGAATTTGTTATATTTATACCATCAAGTTATTTCAACAGTTAGTATTGAGACCTTATAGGTAAGAGATATTGTTTTTATAATCTTAGCTGTAAATTATTTCGTTGATTTTATTATTTATAAACATAACATGATTACAGTAAACAATTATTATGATGATACACTTCTGAAATGTTAACTGCTCTACAAAATACTGCGCGGCGTGCTGTTGGAATGTCATTTAAACCTTACAGCAGTGAGAAAGCGGGTAATTTACCCTCTCTTACAGAAATTATCGGTTTTGAAGATTGGACAGCGTGGGAAAGTTGAGTGCGACTATCATTGTTCTTACATGATATTTTCAAAGCCTACTGCAGCTGATACTGGTACAATATCGATAAAATACATCCCGTTAATTTAGTTACCTGACATACTACTCGTACAATAACATAGTTATAATAGATACTTCCGTAAATAGTCGTGCCAAATTAGTACTCATGACATCATCGATAGGCGAAAGATTATTCGTATTTTGCTTTTAAGTCAGTCAATACCACTAAGAGTAGATAAGCATGCAGGTAACACAGGAGACTATAATGCGACTGACCTGAGGCGTCCATGTGGCGGCGACGCGCGACGAGCTCCTGCTCCGGGTCCGCCACAGCCTCTTGCTGACGCTCTGCACCACGCTGCTCGAAGACCGCGACTTCTGCATGCCACCTGCGGGGGGAGCCACGGCCGGTGCACTTCTACCCAGCAGCGTCGACAAGAACGATTGCGACTGTGTCGGCGACGCCGGCGACGGCGGCGATGTCGGCGTCGACGCGACCGACGCGAACCTCAACTCCCGGTACGTCAGAATCCATCCCTCTTCTGTCTGACAGCCCTTGTGAGGACCGTCGTCGTCCACGTCACTCGGCATGCGGGGCTTTATGTTCCGCAAGTTCTTGTCATAGTTGATCCGCTTGAAGCGGTCCGCCTTGTCAGCGTCTACGCTCTTCTTGCGAGCCATTCTCAGGTATCGCTTGATGGTGTCGCTGACCGACTGCGACACGTCGTCGTGGTCCACGCTGGAGCGCCGCCGGCCCGGCTTCGGGCGCTCCGGCGCGGGGCCGGTCGGGCTCGTCGGCGCCGTCTGCGCTTCCAACTTCTCACGGTAAGCTCGTTCCAACTCCAATAACACTTCCTCGGGGATCGCATGCGTCTGCGTTCCACTATCCACGTACTTATCCTCAAATGACTCGTGAAACACCTCAATAAGTGGCGGCGGGGACATGGGCGGTGAAAGAAAAGAGTCCTCACCATCTTTAAACCGCGTAACACCGACAGTTCGACTCCGCAACACACTTCTAGAGTTAAGGGCACTGATGAATCCACTAGGTCCATAACCACCGGAGCCACTGGGCCCACCGCCACCACTCCTGCCGCCTCTATAAGGTTTGGTCTTACGAAGGTCATGATACAGTCTTTTTAACAAATTCCTATCAGTTAACAGCTCCTGCACTATACTCTCTCTGTTTGAGGTTCGTCCATAGTATCTTCCTAGATTTTCTAATAGGGTCCTGTCCCGAGGAGAATTAGAATCGGCATCAGTGGGGACTCGTTCTGACTGTTGCTTCAGATAATGCCTCAACGAATGAACGAGCTCCTCAGTGTCCGAAATTCTATGTGGTTCAGGTTCATCCTCAACTTTCAGGTACTTGCGCAATAAATCAACTAGACAGCTCTCCTCTTCCTCCGGTAGAGCATTGTTAGCATCTCCAAACGCTGCTGCCGCGCCGCGTGACTTTAACGGACCTGCCGCTGAGCTGAATTTTGAAGTAGACGCGGTGGGGACTGGTGCTGCGAAGAAGTCACGCCGGAGCTTGGCGATGTCGAAGCGGCCGCCCGAGGTGTGGCCGATGTAGAGGTCGGTGGGGCGCGCCGGCGGCGTCGGCACCTCGTCGGCGGGCGAGCGAGCCCGCACCGAGCCCCCTCGCGCGCGCTTCTTGCGACGCGGCCGCGGCAGGGCGCCCGGGTACGAGCTCTTGCGCCACAGCAGGAAGCGCGGCTCCTTGGCGCAGATCTCCTGGAAGTAGGCCTCGAGGCGCGGCACGTCCTCGGGCCGGTTCTGCGCGCCGTCCGGGATCAGCCGGCGGCCGGCGTCCGACATGTACTTCCATGTCTTGCGCGTGAGCAGCCAGCGCTCGCGCGGCTTGTCGCGGCGGCGCGCCACCTTCGTCATGGGGTCGGGCGCGGGCTCGAGGCGGGCGGGGCGGCGGCGGCGCTCCATGGCCGCGGGTCACATGGGGTCAGGCGGGCTCGCTGCGCGGCATGTCCGACCTCGGCCCGCGCACCTGCCTGCGCGAAACTGAACACTACTCCGCACGGTGCGGTATATTATGCGCCGAAATAGCCGTCCGGTTATAGAGCGGCCGTGAACTGGATAGGGTGCGCTCGCGCAGCGACGGACCGGCGCTGGCGGCGGCTCGGCGCGGGACTGCGGCCCGCCCGTAAACAAACCGCGCCCGCCCACACGCCGCCCCGCGCCGCCCGCCCCGCGCGCCTTGACCTATGTGGTGACATGCCCTAGCATCCGTGATTGACGATGGTCATGGCTCATACTTCCAATGCGCTTCACTCAAGGATGCACTCGCGGCGGCTCCTGGATCCGTAATCTCGAAAACCTAAAATGATTGGTGGTGTCTAAGAAGTTTAAATATTTTCAGTGTTGTTACTTATGGTAAACTTAATAGAATCTACTGATTTCGCTGTAAAGAACCTTGTCCTATCTTTATCTCTTTATCAGAAACCGACCCCT
Source organism: Chrysodeixis includens (assembly GCA_941860345.1). Lineage (NCBI taxonomy): Eukaryota > Metazoa > Arthropoda > Insecta > Lepidoptera > Noctuidae > Chrysodeixis > Chrysodeixis includens. Next base: position 834,171 of record OW796111.1, on the reverse strand, counting down.
CAAGAAACTGAATAAACCAACCAAAGCAATTTCCCTTAAAATTTCAGGACATCACAAACAAAATTAGACAAACCAAAAACACATTTTGATGGCCAAACTTTAATATTCTATAAACACCTACGACTTCATTTAAATCATGAACACGATGTTGAAAACATTTAATTAAGGTAACGAAGTACTTCATTATAATTAGGAACAGCGCTGCTGACGAGTGTGAGATATTTGTGAATATTCATGGACCATTAAAACGAAGTGTCGCAACACTGTTTTTCATGACGATTCGAAGAAATCGGCCATAGAAATAAAAGAAAGTAAATTATAGGAATACTAGACTGTATCTATAACAGTAAGAATTGAAGTGAGATCAAAGGCTTATAGCGTACACTTCAAAGAATATCAAGAAGACTGTATTACTACATGATATGTAAGATAATTTAGTAATGTTTAGACTACCTATCCTACTATCATCCACGTACCAACATAAACTTTGCTTTCATATGGGTTTCTGAAACCAACAGATATATTAGTCATGATTAAGTAAAATAAGAAGGTATCAAAAAAACATGAAAATGGCGATGAGAAATTATAGATAAGAACTGTTTCAAGTTCAAGATATTTCAGGTCGTCTGCCAGTCTAGACAAATAGTCTAACTCCCAAATATTTAGACAATCCATTGAAGAATTCTCAAGCCTACTTTCCTCGCGACATAATTCAACGTTAGTGGCACATAACTCTAAATTATTTTAATGTTGCAACGCAACAGTTGCCAAATAAACTTCTTTTTAAATCTACGCCTACCTGCACTTACAATAAAAACGATCGAATCAAAACTATTCCACCAATAAGCGTCAAAACAGAACAAAAACCATTTAACGGGCTCATGAAACCAATAAAATTTCCCCGTAAACTTTTCATAGCGTGGAAAAGTCTTAACATTGCATAGCCATCACCAGATTCTGCACAGTCGCGATATACATAACTTCCTAGGCCACTTTAAAACGCTCCGATTTAAAAATAAACCCACGACATAACATAAACAAAATTATTTGGAAGCGCTTTCCCGAACCACTAGCGCCATCTAGCGAGCCCCGAGTAAACGTGGAAAATTGAAAGCTTGCCAAATTACTCCAAAATAAATCCGGGTTTGAATCTGGGTGTGTTCGGAGTTCAGGCATTGACCGATAGATGTCGGCACTATTAGATAACTGCGATTATTATGTACGATACATACATAGACTATGTATCATATTAATGTGATAGTACAAATAGATCTTACGTAATAAAATGTATTTCAGTACGTTTGCTACGTTCCAAGAAAATTAATGTTATGACATAGTGAAATACAAATGACGTTGTCAATACATTTGTAGCCAGTGGGGTTGCATTAGCAGTTTGAATTCGTTTAAACTTAATACCGATCGTTACATGAATTAACGAGGCGGTAACAATGCTCGCAGTTTTGGCATGCTCCCGCGCATTGTATCACGCGTTCCAATTTTTGCGATTCCATAATTGATATTGCATTGTGATGGTCTACAATGGCAATGGTTGCCTGCCAACATACCTGGTTACATTTCGGGGAACGACTTGCGTCAATACCATGGAAAACAATGGAGGAACTATGTGAATGAAAATTTCAAGCAACTGGTCGGCACCAATAAAGTAGAAGATTAAAAAGAATAAGAGGCGACACAAAATTTAAATGCAGATAAAATTATCTTGATCCGACAAATTCGAGTTTATAAATATCCGAACAGTCCATAAGTTTTCGCGTGTGATCCGGCACATAAAATAAACAATACTGACATTCATTGAGGAAAATATATAACTGTTGATGTAATTGACATAAGTAATGTAGGGCACTGACGATGACGTTATTTTTATCAAGCTTACGGAAAACACATAATAGTAAATAAAAAAGCAACGCTTCTAATTTAAATCGATATTAATCAGGCAGTAACTGGCAAATTTTCAGTGTCGACAGTAGCATTTTAGTTTCGTGATGATTGTAATATTTTAAGGACTTGAAATGGGACTGTATTTAGATAAAATCTGGTTTTTTAAATAAAGCCAGAAGGCACTAATCAGAATTACAATTCTTGTGGAATTGAGAACATTTGTTATGTTCTGGATAAAAATAAAACATGTCATCTGAATATAAATAATAATGAATCTAAAACAATGAAAACGTAAGGAAGTGTTATAAGAGATGAAGAGACTGGCAACAAACATCCAACGATAATTAGTTGAGAAAAACAGACAGACGTTTGTGATCATCGTAAAATAGGCCATTGATGATGACGATAGACTACGCAGAAAAGAAAATAAATCACTCCGAAGTGTTTCAGTTTAGACTAGCCTACAATATTCGTGAAACTTTCAGAGTGATGCCACAAGCTGCCAAAATGGAACCTATTCAACCTATTACATCAGAATTATCTCCTGTTTATAAATTAAATGTAGTCGTATCAAAATTTTGTGCAGATTTTCTAGCTCTGCGAATATCGATACAAATTGCTGTTTTATAAATAACACTGGCTAGACCTTGGAGTTTTTAAATGTCTTGATTATGTCAACTGGGTTAATTTTGTGTAAAGTATTTAAGGCAGACTTGTCGCTTATGTAACGAATAAAGTTTAGACGATTGGGATAAGAACCACAGAAAGACAAAGAGTAAGGAGTTTCTAGCAGATTCTAAAGGGATCATTCCAAAAAAAAATACAGTTAACTTTGTCAACTTCTGCTCACCAAATGCTTATGAAGAGGTAAAATTTCATTGAATTATTAAACAAATGAGATAATCCACGAAACAACCAGACATAAACTTCAAAACAGTTTAAAAATTGACGACACAAACAAATTGTAACAATAGCTCAAAATTTAAATCCTGATACGGAATGAAGAATCGTCATCAGACCTGAAATAAAACTCCGCAAACAGACAAAAAGAGATATGTATATTTGGAATGAGAGAGATATATCGCGAACGAGAAAGATAAATGATACTGGCGCAATTATTTTGTCGGGAAGATATTTTTTCTGCAATTTTCGTCTCGCGGTAGTCGACCTGGCGAGGTCTAATGAACTTTTGGTCACATGTGCTGCAAAAGTTCAGTGATTAAGGAACGTTGTTTCAAGTTCAGGAGCCATTCACCTTAAATAGGAAGTCAACACTTCTACCCCAAAAATAACAATTAGAGTAAAGGAAAATATTTTACCTAAGACTGGATTCCAAATACTAGATATATTCCCAAGATTACTGAAAACATTAACTTTAAATATCAGGGACGCCGTGAATGTTAATGACATTTTAAATTTGGCTTATTTATAAAGGGCATCCATAATGTTAGCTACTCTTCGTCGAGCTTTGCTCTATTTAATAATTCAAACTGAGGAAGTTCGGTAAAATATTATGTTTCGGGTTCTTCAATTTCTCACTATTCGACGTGACGATCAAAGTTCTTAACTTCGTCTCTCATTGTGAATCTGTTATGTACCAGCGTCATCCTCTTCTTTCCTTAGATAAGTTCCATCTTGAAGCGGTTCTTGGTTCCACTTATCACCAAAGTCAAGCTTTTATTATAGGTAAGATTTGTTCATCTAAAACAAATCCAATAATCATTTTCTAATTGTCCTAACATTGACTATGATTATCGTTCGAAATAGCTCATAATATTTTACGTTTCTGACATCAAGGTCTCGTCACGGACTGAGGTCACTAATAATAGTGTGTTCCTCTAATTTGTAATTATTATATCGACAGATGGATTCTGACGTGAACATTAAAGGTCTATTCACATCCATGTGTGTAGATGGACCTTTATACGATGATCGCATTCGCGCCGACGCGGACATTCCAAAAACGCTACGTACGCCAAAATTTTACAGTAACAGTCGCAATCGTTCTAGGCCGCAGTGACATTGAACTTAACTAAAATAATAATATAAAGTATTTGAAGAAACTGGAAATAGAGTACATGAGTTTTAGAGGACAAGGATGAATGTTTCCTGTTATAATTTTGCAGATTTATTATAAATCGGTTTGGAGGAGAAAACGAACATTTCTGTGCGAAACTTTCTCCGCGTGGAAAGAGATTTACGTGTCTTGTTGAACATAAAGTAGATTGAAACGAGTCTTCTTTTTAGTAAATTTTAAAGAAAATCAATTAATAAGTGAAAACGAGGTGAAATCTCGTATACTAGTACATCTTTTTAATTAGGTACTGGTATTGTTTTTTTGTGAAATTTCGTTTAATACCTTTTTGATACATTTTTTAGATTATATCTACCTTAAGACCTATACACATAGGTATCATAATATTTAGTAATATCCAGTGGCTGTTTTACGAGCAGTATTTATGTCTTGACTATTTAATAATCAACACAATATTATAAAGCTATTCTTAACTATTTGAGTGTAATTTAACTTGACACAGTTAACTATGTATTTTAGTAGGAATTTGCGTTTTTCGCCCATGCTCTACTGCTATAGAATTATGATGGCCGCACCTGTTGTTATTATAAGCAAACTGTTTGTTTTGAATTTCTTATTTATTTAACTTCACGGAGATATACTGATAACGAATATTCAATAATTTCGAAATCTACATTACTAGCCTATAATATTTTGCGAAAGTATATATAATTGTATTATACTCTATTGATAAGTTGTTGCGCCCTGAAAAAAGTTCTGTGTGTGCAAATAAATAAAGTTTTCCTATATTCCTAAATAGGTATTTAGGTGAAGTCAAAGCTGATAACCATACTCTGCTTCTACATCTTTTTCCGGAATATTTGAATGGGAAAGATTCTAATCTCCCTGTGCATCTATTTTAACAGCCTAGGTTTTTTAATACGATAGGAACTTTATTTAACCGATTATTTGTTGTACAATGAAACCTCTTTTTTCTCTTTATAACAGAAACATTCAACCTTTCTTTTTAAATGTATCATTTACAAAAGAAGTAAACCATTCACAATTAGAAATAATCGATCTTTTCGTTTATCACTTCGTCACAATATAAAAGGTCTAAGTTTTATTTTGGTACCCAGACATTTTACTGTTAGGTCATCACAACAAGGGATAACCAATAAATCTTACACATAGATATCTATCACACAGATCTGTTTACTTCTTTAGCAAAATGAAAAACTCAGCAGCAAAATGAAAATTTTCAAGTCTTTTTTGTAGGAACTTACTTACAATTAGGGACTTACATGAGTTACTGTTATAGTTGACAGAGTTCTCCACCTGTATGCCCATGGTGCTACACCATGCTGTTCCCAGCTGACACGCACTTCATCCGAGCACCACACTTACATCTTACACTGTTCACTCACACACTGACAGACTGACAGAATGACAGCACTGTCCACTATCACTTCACCGTTTGTCGTTTCATTGTTGTTGCATTCACATTGATTCTTTTCTGAGAAAAAAATGTACTAATCATCCTTTCTAAGCCACACTTTAAATTATTTTTTTGGAAAATTAACTTTCAAAAATATGTATTGTTAAATTGTTGTCAAAAATCAATTTGAATGCAAGTTAGAATCGCACTTGTTGCACTGGAATGTTTGGTTCGGCGGCGCGTGGCGAGGGATGCGCGCGCACCCGGCCGTCGCTGGCATGTCACTGCGCGCGCGCCTGAAACACACACAAAAATCCCTTTATTTTCGTTATGCGCGGAAACGGAATGCGGAACTTATTTATGATATTTTTTGACGACCGCTTTTAGGGGTTAGGAAGATATGCTATTATGTTATTTACTCATTTTTATAGTATAAATAGAAAATTACAGAATTTCATGAAACTTTCGCCCGTCTCTCATACTGTTATCTACGACCGTGGCTTTTGCTAGTGCTAACTACCTAAATGTATAAAATTAAAATAACCTAATAGAGAAGCACAAGTGAACAGTCGCAAATTTTCCGATCGACTGTTGATTCCTCTTTCAATTCCTACAAAAATATGAAACAGGCAATATGGGTTTTATTCTTTTAGAATCGCATCCATTGGACAAAACTGATCCTTATCATGGTGATACTGAATTAAATTTTCAATGCAATTTTAATGGCAAGTACCAAAAAATAAATTTAATAGGTTAACTAATTCTTTTCTAAAAACGTACGCGTTAAACTGTGGGGTAAAAGACAAGTTTGTTGTCCACATAGCTATGTCTCATTCACAAAGACTCGACTTAATTTTATAAATGAACACCATTTATTCTTTCAAAACCCAAATCGGTTTCGTGCAGGAAAAACAAATGGGCGTCCCGATGCCCTATTTGTTTTCCGTCAAGTAAATATTGTGCCCTATTAATCTCTAGGGTTTTACTATTCGTTTAAATTAATGAGTATTACGCAAGATATTAACGGCCTGAAGTTTTAAAGATGCGTGGTGATTGATGCAAGTATATTTACATTATTGGTAAAGAGAAAGAATTTTGTGATTTTAAGGCGGTTGTTATAAGCTCTTAAAGCTCAAGCACATAATTATATTGTTACTAAAAAGATACGATTGCAGCACTATCAAATAAAAAACTTAACACTTGTGAATAAAAACTAGTAGTAAAAGGAGGCGGCTTAGCTAATGCTGTAGCGGGCCGAGCCCAACCCGTCACAGCACTGAATTTGTGTTGTGTGAGCAAGACACTGTTATGTTTAGTGCAGTGTGCTGTCTCGTTTTGTTACGTCTGGTGTAATAGCTCATGGTACAGATAAATCGTTTGATTCTGCAATATGCTTCATAGTACGATTAGTCATGGTTTAAAAGGCTGAAAACGTACATACAGAGCTCTACAAAGATTAGAGAGTGGTATTTCCGGAGAACAGATTTATGGTATTCCTTTGCGCATTTTAAAAACATGTGTTGGATTTTTAACGTCTGTGGTTTAAAAGGTGTCACGAATTATTTGATACATGTGTATATTATATAAAAGTGAACGGATACTCTTCCGAATCGAGAACATGTCAAACGAGTCGAATAAAATTGATTTTACGTATTGTTTCGTTCGACTCGTTCGATTAGTTGGCTTTGGATACACGTGCGTTTACCTTTAATTCAAGTTGCACCATTTTTTATCTCTTGCTATATATAATTTGCGTGCTACATAGTTTTAATTCAGTTTTTACCTTTAATCCACGTGTGGGGGTGCCTTTTATGTTGAATAGAAGTTAAACTGCAGAGAATCTTAAATGCAGTGTGGTAGAGGTATAAAACGAATAGCATAATAACTTAACGGGATCGACAGAATTCACAGTAGAGTTCTTTAATATCCTGCGTGAGTAAATTCGTCCAGTTTTACAAATATCAAATTAACGCTACACTAAATAATTTCGCTGATAATAAAATGTGGGCGTTTACATTGCATCTGCATTTAAAAACATGCACGTCGCATAAACTGTAGAATTATGACAGAAAAATTACAGAAACACTATTCAAATGTCATATTATTTCGACTAATAGATAAAGTAATCATAAAAGATGTGAGGTGAAAAGAACACGCAAAAATTCTGACGTATTGGGAATGAAAATAGATACGATTTACGTATAATTTTGTAAAGGATAGAGTAAGAAATGATATAAGAGAAGAAAACCTTCGTGGTACCCGGCTGTCATGGTATGGGCATGTCATGCGGAGAAAAGAGGATCACGTGGTTAGGCCTTCCTAACCACGTGATCCTCTTTTCTCCGCATTACTGGACATTAATGTGAATAGATATAGGGGAAGAGAACGACCAAAGAAACGCTGGAGGGTTTGTGTGAAAGATGGTATAGCTGCAAAGAGTGTCACTTGCGGGATGACGTCAGATAAGAACGTGTTGAAGAAGAAGACTTGCTGCGCCGACTCCAAAGAATAATAGGGAAAATGGCAGGGGAATGATAATGTTGGTAATTTATAATTTTTGAATGAGGTTTGATGTACACGTAAGAAGTATTGGGCAACAAGAGACAAATGAGCGAAAAAGAAAACTGCATTTTCAGGAACACATCAGTGCTAGTATCCTTTACCTCTTTTACTTTATAGTTCTAAGCGAGATGGTACTGTATTCATTAAAATCTGTCACAAATCTTTTCTATGAAATACACTGATAGAAAAGGCAACATATTTGTAGCAAAAGGCTTTATAAGTTAAAGCACTATTATAGACCACCATCGACAGAAAAAAAAACACTTACATAAATTTACATGACGGGCCTGTTGGTCTAGTGGTTAGTAGCCCTAACTGCTTTAATGGATTCGATTCCCACCCAGAACAAATTTTTGTGTGATGAGCACGATCGTTTTTTCTGTGTCTGGGTGTAAATTATCTATAATAATATGTATGTTTTTAGAAATGTTTCAGTACCTATGTTTATCAGTTGTCTACTACTCATTTGACCATAGATGGCGTTGTTGGAATGTTGAGGTTTGATAACGAATATCAGAGTCGTAACATTACTAATCGAATCTCGTGATCTCAATTAATGTGATTACACATGTTTATTCCTAACTATAACAGCAGGTGTCTTTACACAGCCCACTGAGATCACTGGATGTTTGCAAACCTACGGCGCTATAATGTCATAGATTTGTCATCGGGAACGTCAGCGATGATGCGAGTGACGTCAGTGGGTCTATTATTTATTGATCGTATTTTGTTATTACGTCTAGTGTAGTGGAAAGTTTGAGAGAGTGTGTACGTGTGTGGTCGTTTTGGAATACTACTGGAGATTTCAAATCAAACGTTATGTTCATTTCTGTATAATTAATAAAATGAAACGAAATAAAATAATTTAATTGAAAATATTTGAGTTTGCGGCTTTTTTTAATCTATATGTAATATATTTTTTCTGAGTTATATAGGTGTTCCTTAAAGTTAAGCAAAATGTAAATAAATGCAACTAGATAGCTGGTTTGGATAATTTCTTAATCAAACTCTATGACCTATTAAGAAATACAATATAATTTAATTCCATCCTTGATTCCATCACAAAAAAAAAAAACAAAACAATTTTTATTTAATTTAAACCTATTCAAAACTATCTACCTATTCAATACAAATTCGACATATCCAATCGGCCGCGACAATGAACAGTGCGTCCGGATTTAGCGAGTGCTTACAAACGGGAGCGATCCGCGGCGCGGCGGCGGTACAGTCGACTTGGCGCGCCTCCACCGCAGGTGCTAATTGGGATAACTAATGAGCGCGTGAGGTCACAGCTACGTCAAGTGACGTCAGAGGTCAGCTGTGACGGAGGGATGCACGAACTTAGTAAGGGGTTTGAGTAGTGTAAAGTTTGGCTTGATGAGGGTGCAATACTCTATACCCTTAGGTATACAGACTATCTTTAGTTTGACAGATGGAAAACTAATAGAGTAGAGAAGAGATATTTTTCTTTATCGATTAATTACTTTATATAAAACCGGTTAAATAGGAAATATTTTGTACCAAAACAGGCAATAATTTTCCAGGGACACACCGAGGTATGCTGGTGTTCATTGGTTACCATTATACATTCTGGCTTACGAAAGTTGCTCTCATACCAACCATGGGCATGTGTAGCGAGCTTGGCTCATATCAAAAGATAGAAAACTACTCTTTTATTTACCTTGTGTGATTCAATTAATAGATTTAAATTATTGTATATAGATTTAAGTGGTTGCGAAAAGATTTGCTTGGTGACTTGACTAAATTAGCGGGATTCTAGACATGTGTTGATAGAACGAACAAAATTGTTAGTTCTCGACATTAGAAACTCAGAAATGATAAAATGTACCTGCAGAAACAATATATGTATTAAACAAATCTTTCTTGCAATACGAATGAATTTACCCATTGTATATTATCAAACACAAATAGAGAAATACACACGAATCTAAAATAGAAAACAAAACAATACATTTTCCTCAATTTGTAGAACATCTAGTTTATAGAACTTTCTAGGAAACCGTTTCGGGACAAGGCTGTGTATTTATATTATGTAGGATGAGACGGACAGGATATATATTGGCAGAGCGTTTAGATAGTCTTCATCAGCCATATTGAATGTCTTGTTGAAATAAAGTCTTCGTTACATCGCTTGATTATCGTTTATTACAATTACATGATTGGTTTTACAAACACGTGGAAGATGATAACAGATTATATTGTGAAACGCTGGCGAGTTCTGCACTTCCGTCCGTTCGCCTTCTGGGTTCATCTTCCAAGACTCCACGGCTCCGCAGTACAGACCACACCCAAGTAATCCAGTCGCTAGACTCCAACTGTCATACTTGACGTTCCACAGATAATCATCATAATTATTGTCACTGGCATCGGCGTTACACCACGCAGGTTGGATAGGTATACGAACTCTTCGACATATACCACCTCTCCGACACACAAATTGATACGAAAATATTTACAATCGGTAAATAATGTTGGTATTTGTAAATATACGACCTCGCAGTAATTTTCTCGCTGTGAATAATATTTAAAGGTGTACGTGAGTGAGAACAGGTGAGCTTTAATATACTGTACTAATATTCTGAAAGTGTTCTTGGGCTGTCGATAGATTATGACCCTACAAGCTGTTGCACGCGACTTCGCTCACGTAAATGGCGGCTATAGCGTCAAAAACATTATCTCCCTTTGATGCAGTCGGATAAAAAGTAGCCATTGCGTTAATTTAGGGTTTTAGGAAACTACATAACAAATGTTATTGAAATAGATCCAGCCGTTTGAGCGTGAAAGAGTAACATACATCCGTACAACTACCCATCTATCCATACTTTAGGGTTTGTAATATTAGTAGAATAGACATGCAACGCACATCCGTTATCACGAGAATTCGGAAATGTCTGCATACGGATAAACCATCACGTCTTGCGCTATATTCACTAATTTACATACACATACATACACTACATGGATATATTTACATACAATTATTTTTTTTTTAGACCCAGATCTGATTAAAATGTGACATCATTCAAATATTACAAAGTACTCTGTGATTACATCTGTGACAGATGACGGCTGTCATTAAGTAACAAGATGCTTCAAACCATTAAATCACGCTTATTCTTCCAACGTACTTTGAAAGAGAGTTGATACAATTATTTTCAAACATTGACTCAATTTAAAAGACTCATCTTTTACAATCGCTACCTATTAAATAAAATTATCATCCTCCTCTCTTCTACGTTGTAATATTATGTTACATCTTTTAAACATATGGAAAGCAATTGAATTATTGATTATTTAAACTGTAATCATCGTATAACCAAATTATTTTACGTATTTCAAATCTATCAACTATTAGTCAGAACTATTAAAAACAGTGTGACATATCCCTTAACTAAGCCCTAACGTGCCCGCCCCCGCTCCGTCTGCCGTCAGTGTGACCCGGCCTTACTCACCGCGGAAATATTTTAATCACAACGTATCGGTATTTGGGGCTAGGATGTCACTCTGAACTTCTAAAACTGGGCTGATTACGTGACTCATTTCATGGATAAATAAAATCGAACTTAATTATATCGAAAAGTTTGTCTCTCGACCCCTTCACGTAGCTTATGATAAAGGATTTCGGTTAAGTCCGAAACTAGTCAAGCTATCCTGATTAATACGTGGTAGTAAACCGTCAATATAAACTTATGATTCCGTCTCATGAAAATTTAACATGATAAAGGGAATTAAATCTAATAAATGTTATACCTACTTTTGTTTGAATTAATAACGTATTGTTTCATTAAAACAATAAGTCCCTTATCTTGTATTCTTCTTTCTTATTTTATAGTTGACGGACAATTTGGTGTCAGAGTTTCAGTCGCCCAAAGGTTTTTAAAGCGGCTTTAGACCTCGTTGACTAATTGAAGAATTGAATTAATAAATAGAAAAATTACAAAAAATCTTGCAAGTTTTTAATACGAAGTTCGAGGTAGATTGATTAGGTACTGTAATATTAACTTCAGTATCAGTTCTTATCGCCTATTTTATAATCTAATTTTAAATATTACGTAAGTATCGACTCAGTTCAACAGACGTATAACCATGAGTGACGCATAGTGTGTCAGGACGGCGGTGACCGCGACTTGCGATGCGAGTTAGCAAGAGATTAGCAACCAGCAATAAATACATGCGACACACAATCAATGGCTGTTGTGATTCACAAGTGCGTCTATTGTTTTAGTCACATCATATAAATAGTTGTAGACATGTCTCGGGGTTCAATAAGTGACTCATTAATGGAGTGGTTAAGTGGTATGGTGAGACGGTATTGGTTTTAAAGGTGTTATTATTTAACAACTGAATAATAACGTTTAAGGTAGATGTAAAAATTACTTGAGGATGTGTCTCCTGATCGATTTCAGCCACGGCGACCAGTGTTACTATGACACTAGCCAGCTACGCGGTACATATTATAGCGCACAAGCGTATGTAAAAAAGACGCACTCTTTGTTCCTTTACTCTCATAGCCCGATGGGACGGCAATCACAACTAGAATAAGTAACGTTTTGAAAGTGCCTGAAAAGGTCTAATAAAAACCATCTGATTTTGATCCAACGTGACCGGAGAGAGATCAAGCGCAGGACCCACATTTTTACGTGAGATATTTATTTCGAAACCGCACACAACATTCGAAAAGTCATCGGCGCCGTGGGGATCGAACTCGAGACCTTTGATTTATCAGTCCTACGGTCATACTACTAGGCTATCACAGCTTCAAAAGGCGCATAACATATTTATGAATCGATAATAAAACGTAACAGCTGCGTAACGTCGAAGTGATATTAAATAATATTTGGCACACTAATGCCTACCACACTGGCGCCTGCTGTTTTGGCTTACGGCTTAAGACTTCCCTGAAACTATACCTATATATACTATATAGAATATCTAGCCCTTTTCCGGTCATATATACTAACATTGGAACGCTACATACGGTTCGATTGGTATAAGATGTCTTTAGTTTTTCCATCTTTATATTTTTCATGAAAATAATACTACCTACTGCTTTAAGCCTAACATGTATTTGTTGTGTGAATGTTGAGGAATATTATATTCTAATATGTACCTTCTTATCAGAGCACGGACGCTATCGTTAACTACAATCTTGTATCGAGACATCATGATTTGTGAAGACAACAGTTTTCATTTTCTCCTTTCAAGATTTAGGACTGCAAAACCTTGATAGGATGGATAGAGGATACAAAAAGGGGAATTTGCCCTGTAATGGGACTGAAACGGTTCTGAAAACACCGTGTTACTTTTTCCTTGTAGCATTCACATAACCAATAGTTTAGCGATAGTATTTTTCCCACGGCCTCGGAACACTCAATCCAAAGCTTATAACTTGGCATCTTCGCACAATTAGAATTAATTACCAAAGTGATGAGTAAATCTCCTTGCATCCTCCAAATGAATGATAATTTCGTCATCACCATTTGTAACCCTGCAGTGCCGCTGGTCGGTCTAACAAGCCGAGCCATCACTCCGACTGCCAGAGAATTTTGGCACGGAAAGGTATCGGCCGAAAATATTTTTTTCTCACACTCCCGGATTATTTTCGTGTACGATATAAAATGATTCTTATATTTGTCAACAGTTATCGTATTGTACATATTGCTGTTGTACATCTTGTAAAGGATGTTAACCGACGAAGGATGTTAGGCAAAGCTAATTTAGCTCTTTTATAGCACAAGCTCTATAAGCAGTAAAAGCTTATAGTGTTGATTTTTATTTTTGAGTGAAAAGCCGGGAAAAGTGCTGTCTGTCGTTGGTTTTTTGCCTGTCTCCCATGGAAAAAGTCCCTAAAGATTATGAAGGGTAAAATTGAGAGAAATAAGATAACTTATTTTATTACCCACCACCTCAATTTGAATAAAGCGGAGTATGACATTTCATTTTCCTCGACAATCATGAAAAAAGATAGGTCACTAGGTTATAACATTTCAGATTTATTGTCTTTTATATGTCACAACGATAAAATAAGTGATTATTGTATAATTCATTAACATTTCCAGGTTTATACGCCAAAGCTGCCAATATTCAGCTTTGAAGTTTTAAATTGTCGTGGCGGATTAGATTACACTGTCATTTATAAATTTATTTTTGTTAACACCGTCTTGTAAAATTCTTGTTTTACCATTTTCAATCACTTGCTTATAAATTCCACGTCTACACTAAGCTACGTAACTTTAAGCTACGGCCCGCTACATTAAGCTACGCCGTAGACAACGTACACCATGACATAAAATTATTAACCTTGTGTCTCGAAATGTCAGTAAGATTTTATGAAAAGAGAAATAGAGAAGAAACATTGCATTTTATTTAATAACATCGTTCGTTTCAAAAAGAACACATAATTCTAAAAACTTGCCATTGGTAATTCAACACTTGGATTCGAACCGGCAACCTTGCTCACAAAAACCCGTTCATTGAACCAATAAGCCACCACGACATTCATCTAATCCCTATAAAACTAAATCTAATAATAACCAATATTTTGGCAAAAACTTCACCCAAATATCATCAACGCTCTGAATTTCATATCGCATTACATTCGCGTGACGTTTGTCACGTGACGTCACTGACTAGGTGTCACCACGGGTGTCACTTGCGGTGCGGGCTGTCACTGTGTCGTTAGTGAGGCAATAAGACCCGCTTGGGGATATTTCCACGAGATATCTGATTCTTGGCATTGGTAAGTAATAAATAAAGTATTTTTTTTTTTTTTTAATTGGTGGGAAAGAAATGTAGAGACGCAGTTGTGGTTGAATGTTCCGGTTTGCGACGTAAAACGCGTAGATTTTAGTAGAGTATTTTTACTTTTAATTGGACGTTCTTTTTTATGTGTGTAACATGCAAAGTTGTTTGGTAAGTATTAGGTTTTAAATAGGTTTCTTGTAGTTTAGAAGATTGTATGTATTAGCTATTAAATAGTAAATAAAATAGAGTTAACTTTCTCTAAGCTGTACTCATTGTAAAAGTTAATATTATGACAGTAAAAATCATCAAAAGTGCTAACATTATGTACTGTTAGTTTGCAATCAAACGATTGCAGATCCATAATATACTAACGATGGACTTTAAACTACGACAATATTATTAAAAATCCAATAATTCACGTAAATAATAAAGTAAGCCAAAGTAAATAAAATAGATGAAATGAATGTGTGTCTGCCGGGCGTGTGACGCAAATTAGTTTATATTATTAATGTGATTGAGGCATGCGTTAGGGTCGTCGCACACGAACCATGGCTAGAAAAAGCCGAGGCGAGTACGGTCAGCATCAAAATTCGATTAACGCAATTAGATATTTGAAACCTCTATAAAAGATTCAACGAGTTTCTATTGTGAAAAAATAAAACAAAATAGACTTGGTCTTTATTACGTTTCAAGTATACTAATTACTATTATCGAAGCTGTGATAGCCTAGTGGTAAGACTGCCAAGTCAAAAGTCTCGAGTTCGATCCGACTTTTCGAATTTTCGAATGTTGTGTGCGGTTTAGAAATAAATATCACAGCTTCCGTGTTTCGGAAGGCGTGTGGGTCCTGCGCCTGATCTCTCTCCGGTCGTGTCGGATCGCTTTCGTTTATCGTGCTTGAAATATACCGTTGGCACGTGTGTGACGACCCTTAGATAGCACGCGAGAGTCACATAGTTATTATTTTATAGTGAGTCACTCACGGCCGACTACCTGTGACTTATTAAAGGAAATCATTATCATTTCCAATCTTTATGATTTGGTGGAAAATAATTATGATTCAACACAAGGTCTAGTTAAAAATGTGGAGGAGAAATGTCTGGCATTCTAGTTTATTATGTGCAGGTACCATTTTTTGTGGTTTTATTCATGTAATAAAGAGGTAGAGTTTGTTTGATCTAGTTAATGTCTTGGACTACCTAGCGTAAAATATCTTTTTTTGCGGTTTTTCTTTCATTTGGTTTCCTGGTTGTTGTTTAATATTATTGTTTAGTTAATAGAATTACGTTCGCGGTTAAGACTTAAATTATAGGTATGAATTATCATTCAACTCTTGTTAGTTGCTGCTTTACGTGGGAGGTCTTTACCCAGCGATACAAAACGATTTTTATTATTTAAAACGATGAAACATTTAAAAAAATAAAGATTTTCAAGACTCACAGTTTTCTAGGTAAAAATCTTAAAGAACAGCTTTTTGTAAAACAAGTGAATCATTACTTTCCTTTTCAAGAAAATTTGATGACAAATGTAAATAAATACAAAACGCGGAACTGTATCGAGTTTGTTTTAATTCTCTTTATAAAATTAAATATAAAACGCCTTTGTTAAGTTCCTGACTTAGTTCTAAATGAGTCATTTATTTCTTGTACCTACTTCATTTAATCCTTTCGAGTTTCTTCAGAAATGGAACAAAAGTGCAGGAAATGGACCGGCCAATAAAACGACCAGTACATGTTTAAGTTTATTTTAGGCATTATAACAAAGACGAGAACTTAATGTATTTGTGTACTATTTACAGAAGAATTACGCCTGATGTTTGAATGGGGAGTTTTGGAGATTTAGTATGAAGAGAATGTAATTAATTAGTCATTAGGTTTAAGAATTTACTGTGTAGAATTTTGAGTATGAAAGTAAAAAGGTTCTGAACATCTGCACATGTTGAGTTAAAGAAATACTTTTTAAAAGAATTTCGCTTTGCAAATAATGATTTACCAGCCTTACATATTCTTCTATGTAGGAATAATTTTTGAAGGTTAATTTCTTTTCCTTAACCTATATTGACTGAGAGCTGAGCAAAACTTTCCTTATTATGCGTAAACTCCTGCGCCGCAAACCAGCCAGAAACAATTAATTTACTTTAAAAAAATAGCGCAATAAACATTAAAATAACGTAATCAACAAAAATAAAATAAATAACACACCCGTCAAAACAAAAACAACATTTTCTTCAGAATCGGAACCGACCGTGTTATCCGGAAAATTACAATTCCCTTGACAAAAACGTTTAGCCTTGAGGCCCTTGGAGCTAAGTCATTTTAATTGAGCTATCACCATTGAGGTGTCATAACAAACACGCGGGATTGAAGGATGGGCCGTCTGGTGTGGGGACATCGGTCATCTTGGAGTGTGGAAGGCAAGGTGAAGGTAGAGACAGGCTGTAGTGCCAGCGAGTGCATAGGCGGAAGCGATTGAAAGTAGAAATAGTGGCATGTTTAAGATAAGGGTGACTTCTGAGTCGAATGTAAAATATTTAAGAAATTTTGTAAAAGTTATTATTTTGAGTAGGTGTTTATCAATCCTGATTTGGGTATTTTACATACTTATTTCGTTATTAGTATTTAACCAATATTTTTATAATTAACTACTTTGAAAACCGCTAAATAGAATTTATAGTTTCTTAGAACTACGCGTCCTTCAAAGACTTCAGATGTAGGACTTGATTTCTACTCACTGTAGCTTAAAACCTCGATGTTTTGTGAGAAAGACATTTAAGCAAAGCAATTTTTGTTTGAGGCGGCAAATATTCTACAAAAAAAAGTTTTATTGTCCGCTAACAGTAGCACCTGGAACATAAGGGCTTAGACTCACGGACGGACGAACGCGAGCGAGATAATTACGTGTCATCCACATGTATAACGGTCGATCTCTATGTAAACGTGAGTTTGTATTTATTTCACAAGCAGCTGAAGGTTTCAAGCCGTTTGATGTGACGGCCCCACATGTAAAGCTAGATTGATGGGATTCATAAAACAAATGAAAACAGTCGTGATCTGTTTATATCAGAAGCACTCGATAGAAAAGGTTATAGTGGCCTAGTTAACGAGTATTGTATTCATATCACTTGGAATTTGGAAGCGGGAGTATTAAAATGAAAGTTGTTTTGGCAGCTTAGATTTTAAATAAGTATTTAGAAATGTTGCGGTAGCCTTGCAGTTCCATGTGTGGATTTATATGCAGGAGGTGCAGTTTCGATGCCCAGCCCCAGCAAGGGCAAATACCAATGTGACTTTCTCAAAGTTATATGAACTTTCCTAATTATTTTAAGACACTACCGACAAACGGTAAAGGAAAACAGATAGACAAAGGTCTACCAAATTTGGATGTTTTAACCAGAAGAAAATATGGTAAGTATAGTTAAATACGTAAAGATCGGAAACAAAAAATTACATGATTTATTTAAAAAATGCTGCATATTTATGACAATTTAAAAATCCAACAACGCGTTACTTTCACACGTTACAACATAAAAAATATAAACCGCAGCCTGATTTAAACACGCTGTCATACAAAGGAAAAGTCAATCTAAACACAGTTACACAAACTACCTAAACGAAAAGCAAATAAAAAAATCTTTTAAAATAATAATCATATCGGTTTAGTCATCGTCCATTGACTGTAAGATATTTTTGTTGCAGATACATTTTTTACCAGAAAACTGGAAAATAAAATGATTTCGATAATCTGACGACAAGTCAAAGGATCCGAGGTGACAACTGCTCATCCGCTTTACTTACTAGAATTGCAAACGTGACGAAACTGACCGGAACGGAGTGGAAAAATTCTGTTGGGAAATTTAAAGAGAATAAATAGGTTTGGAAATGAGTATGAGGAAAAGATGAAGTCAAACATTTCTATATAGATATAATGATTAACTGTACAATAAATTTTGTATTTTGATATGCTGCTACTGTTCAAAAGTTGTTGGATTACTCAAATTAATTCTAACAAATTCCTTAAGTCGAAACTAATACAAAAATATAACAATCCCATAATGTCACTGAGTGGTACAATAAAGGTTCGTCTAACGATTACTTAACTTATATTGCATGATTACTTATTATTTTATAGAAACAATTGGATTTAATGGAAAAACGATACAAAAATTTTAACAAAAAATGTTTGTTTATTCCAACAGGTTTGTTAACTGTAAATGTCTTAATAATTGTCACAATTCATTTAAAACAAAGACAAAGAAGATAAAAATCTTCTCTATTATTTCTCGTAACATTTTCACCTACTTTCCACTTCCTGCACACCCTGACCTAGATCTAGAATCAGTCTAGCCATAAACTATACATTAAACACTGTCTCCACTAATATTACAAACGACGCGCATTCTTATATGACACACGACTAATATGACTCTGTCATACAAATGGATCGGAATAAATATTGTAAGCAAAATTTGTTGCTGTGTTGTTGAATGGATACCTTAAGTAGATAAGTAGTCTTATAAGTTGGTTTTTTGTTGTTGTTTAGTCTGACTTTGAAGCATATGAGTTGTCATTTCTTCTCATGAAGTTATGATATTTAATTCCAGTAAAGTTTTGTTTGGTGCCTTATGAAGAAAAACTCTAGGAAACATATTTAATAATTGAAAAATTAGAAATAGTGCTTAACTCTATAGTATGGGGATTAAATTTTTTTTAATTTCTATTCGATAACAAAAAAAAATGTTACCCCTTCTTACATTTATGAAGCAACAAAAATTTAAACAATGACTAACCTTAACCTCGAATAAAAGCTCTAGCATCAAAGAACGAATGTTGTAGAAAAGTTTACGCAGAACGACGTTCAATGCAAATGTAAAAATGCCGATCATACATCAATCAGGGAGACAGCATCCCATACATACACACAAATGGCAGTGTGACGTCACGCTTGTGTAAACCGCGACCTGCCTACGTGATCAGTTACATGTACTGAACCGAAGATATTGTACTGAACACTATGGGATTGTTGGCTGGGGAAATAAATTGTGAAAGTACAAGCTTTCTTATGTTCTAGGTTGATAGGGAGTTTTAATTTAAGCATTCTTTAGGAAGGAAACTTCATATCGGTGTTATAGAGGAAAATAATAAACAAAAAAATATTGTCTATATGATCCTACTGCTGGGCAAAGGTCTCTTCTTTTTTCTTCCAAATGTTTCGGTCTTTTGCGATTTATAGCCACGTGCACCCCGCATATTATCATCATTACCACTTTCGCCAAAAAGGAATATTATTTCCTTAGTTAATGTAAAATTACAAGAACTATTGCTATACTAAACATAGTAACAGTCCAATAAACTCATCGATAAAACTGAATAAGGTCTTTATGAAAAGGTAACAGAACGAGATGACTGTAAAAACAGCAGACGCAAAAAAATGGCATAACTTCCATCGCAACTTAAAGCGACAGAGTACAACAGAAAGTCAAAACAAAAACAGTACAAAAATTACAACCAACTGTATAACCGTATAACCACCTACGTTTACATATAAACCGCCAAAAAATGAGCGACATCCAAAAAAAAACATTTAATTAACTGCTTAATACTATTTAATTTATATTTTATAAAACTAAAACTATAAAACTAAACATTTATAAAACTAAAAAAGTTTAATACTATTTTGAAATCAGGAGAAATACCGCACAAAATGTGTCACTCAAACATAGTTCTGTTACATAAAAAAGGCGATAAAAGTGATATTGGTAATTACCGTCCGATAAGCTTGACTTCGCACATATATAAAACTTTTATTAAAATAATACACAATCGTATCGACAGTACCTTAGACCAGCATCAACCACCAGAACAAGCTGGATTTCGCCCTAACTACTCTACAACAGACCACCTTCACACCCTAAACCAAATCATCGAAAAGTTTACAGAATTTAACAAACCTTTATATTTAGCCTTTGTAGACTACACGAAAGCATTCGATAGCGTTACACATTCCGAAATTTTCAAGTCATTAGAAAACCAAAAATTAGAAAAACCATACATAGATTTACTGAAAAATATTTATACAAATAGTTCTGCCAGCGTAAAATTTGATGCCGTAGGACCATCATTTAAAATTAACAATGGTGTCAAACAGGGTGACCCGCTTTCTCCTAAATTGTTTACAAGCACACTCGAAGAAGTATTTAGAACATTGGCAAGCTTATGGAACACCAAGGGTATTGTAGTCGACAATAGGAGGCTGACGAACCTCCGGTTTGCCGACGACATAGTCCTATTTGCCCCTACAGCTCTTGAACTCCAGACGATGCTCCAAGAACTGAGTACGGCAAGCCTCAGGGTGGGACTTTCAATGAATCGGTCTAAAACGAAATTAATGACTAACAAAGCAAAGCGTAGGGTCGAGGTAGATGGGCAGGAAATACAATACGTCGATGAGTATATCTACTTGGGCCAGCTAGTATCTTTCGAAAACAGGCAAGACAGAGAAATCGAGCGGCGAATCGAAAATGCTTGGAAAAGCTACTGGTCCATGAAGAAGCTAATGAAGGGTGATTTGCCGATCTCCCTAAAACGAAAGCTCATCGACATGTGTATCCTGCCCGTCCTAACCTACGGTGCTCAGACCTGGTCGCTCACCGATTCCCAGAAGTTCCGCCTTGGAGTTTGCCAAAGAGCTATGGAACGCAGTATTCTTGGTGTTAAGATACAAGACCGAATCCGGAACACCACGCTGCGTTCCAAAACCAAAATCACCGACGTTGGCAAAAAGGCTGCCAAGCTGAAATGGGATTGGGCGGGTCACGTCAGCCGTATGAATGGTGAACGCTGGGCGAAGGTCACCACACAATGGGAGCCAACAGACGGACAGCGCCGCCGAGGCCGGCCCAAAAAGCGGTGGCGGGATAATTTGAAAGCACACCGCGAGGACTGGTTCGAGGTGGCGCAGGACAGAAAAACGTGGAAAGACTTGGGGGAGGCCTTTGCTCAGCAGTGGGACACAATAGGCTAGGAAAAAAAAAAAAAAAAAAAAAAAAAAAATTAACTGCTGTAACATTCACATTCACGCGAAAATCAAACGAGCGATAACAACAAAGATATCATTAGAAGTGATCATTAAAAATCCTCAAACACGTTCGTAAATTACTTTTGTCATTCGGCTTTGTTCGCGGTTGTAAAGGCAGACTGGGATCGTTAAATGTGGGTAGGTAGGTACTGGTGACGTCATGTGTAAACAAACCACCTGTATGCTGAACTTTGTTTGGGGAAAATTTGTAGGAGATTTTCCTTGTGTTTCAAAGTTAGTTTTTTTGGCTATAGGATATTCACCAGTAAAAAAGACAGAGGAAGAAAGACAGAAGACCTTACCGGTAAAAATCTCCAGTGTAGGTACACAGAAGATTTTTACCGGTAAGGCCTATATTTTTAGGTAAGGTATTTCTATGGGAGCCAGCAGATGGACTACGCCGCCGAGGCCAAGCCAGAAAGCGGTGGTGGGGCGAATTAAGCGTACACCTCGAGGACTGGTTCGAAGCGGCGCAAGATAGAGAATCGGGAAAGAACCAAAAAAAAATGGGTTGAAGGGATAAAAGAAGTTGGTAGTACTTGAATTTTAAAGGGTACGGTTTAAATTATAAGGATGGACATTTGTAACACAGAGTCAGTTGCAGGAACTATTTGGTTGTTTCCTTTGTTGAAGACCAGAATAGCATTACAGTCGTATACACCTACTTTAACTCCACACGATCCAAACCAAATTCAAGAAGTAAGCCATAAAATGTTATTCTTGATCTATCGTCGACTACATAGGAAACACCTACATACATAAGAGTACTATCTCAATTTCAAATCAAACATCATTCCTACACGTGGAAGTATAAATATTGCGGCATAAGTAACGTCATTTCACCAAACTTTTTTCGCTTCCAACGTCACCGATGACGTCACCGCAGTATTGTGTCACTTCCGTTATGCGCAAGAGTTTCAGTTTTAGAGCTTCGTAAGCTCACGCTAATTTATAGGTCGTTTGACCTCATAAAACTTTTTTAATTCAGCGGTGTTAACGCATATTAGAATCTCCGCTTAATTCATAATATTTAACTATTAGTTGAAAGATGGTTTATAAAATCTGGAATTTTCGTATACGTTGGATATGTTACAATGCTTTTGCAGTCATAAAAATACCTTCTAAACTTACACGGTTTATTTATTTATAAATATGAGCCCCGTAGTGAGAAATTTCCTGCGCCGTGGGTGCGTTAAGACATAACTCTTGGCTAAATCATAAAACTCTGCGCTATAAGAATATCTTCTCATAGATTATGGGTTTTAGAGGAACTTTCGTAAGCTGCGTAGTCTGCATAAAAAGTAGTGTTCAATTTTCTTATATATTTGAAATTGACTGTTACTTTTTAAAGACAGTACGGTCATTGCTCTTGCATCATCACTTCTGTATAGTAATCCTTGCCAAAAATGACATTTTACCATTTGTAACTCCAAATCCCATTTTCCGTTTACTCAAAATTTAATCACAAATATCGACCGACTTCGACCGCTATTATGTAAGCGCTCGATATTTACATTAAACTAAGTCGAAACTTACAAACAGAGTTACAACGGCATCCTGTTATTACAATAGCGAGGAACTATTTGTGCGATCTTACAGGATTGACGACACACAACAATAAATAGCCGAAGAAAGCCGACGAGAGCCGACGAAAGCCGATCTGGTTATAATTAAATCTTATTTATTACGATTGACGTAATAGGAAATGCCCTATGTAAACATTCTTAAGATTTATACTTCAGATAGAGCGCAGTACCACATGTTTCATAAACTGGTGATGATGTATTATAAATGGGTTCAAGTTTTTAAGAATCGACCACTAGGTATGTTGAACTTGCTAAGTCAAGCATAATAATGATTAACTTGCTAATTTATTTTAGGTACATTTTAAAAAAAAAATTCATTTAGTCCTACTTTTATTACCTACAGATAATATTTTATTTGTCAAAGAAATAAAAGTACGTTCATTATTATTAAAATAAACCGTAAATATCATCATAATTGACCCCTCGCCTATTAACCATTCAAATGTCTACTACTTTGACCAGTCATAGTTATTAGAAACTAACTCCTACAAGAAAATCATACCTAACTATAGTACCTAGTGGTTCAATGTTTGTTTCATCGTCATCGTGTATGTGTAGTGTGTTCGATCCCAGTTTGATTGATGCCTTGTGTCAATAAGCAATCTGTCTCACTAATGCGTCTGGAACAGGTTCATGAAAAACTGGGAAAATTTTATCTTTAGATTACTTGCTTATAGTAAGATTGAACTGGATTTAAACTGTTAGCTCATCGGTGTTTGTAAACCACGATGGCTAAGCGTGTTTCGATTTATTTCGAAGATTTTTTGTGTGAATCAAATGTCTGTGCAAACCACTGCGATGTTGGACCGCGATTTCTACTAATGGGAGAACTTAAAAAGACACAATCGTTAAGAAATTTTCAGTTTTGATCTTATTAATCGTAAGCCTTGCATAACCCACTGCTGGGCCTTCTTATGCTTATGACTCTGTTATCATTGTATCAATCATTGAACTTGAACCTCACCAAGTAAAAGCAAGGTTCGTCAAGGTTAACATTCAAATTCTAGCAATACAAACATTACCATACCTCTTATAGATCACCTTTTACGCAAACCGATCTCCAACCTCCTCAGAATCACACCCACAGCTAACAGCCGGACCTGTATTGTTTATTTGCGATGCCGAGTGAGTTACACGTAGCTGTTATCAGCGCTAATTGCGTCAGACATC
The DNA here is from genome assembly GCA_941860345.1 of Chrysodeixis includens. Classification (NCBI taxonomy): domain Eukaryota; kingdom Metazoa; phylum Arthropoda; class Insecta; order Lepidoptera; family Noctuidae; genus Chrysodeixis; species Chrysodeixis includens. The sequence continues at coordinate 809,663 of OW796111.1, read as the reverse complement.
GGATCTAAAGCAGAGACACGTGAGAAACGAAACGTGCGCGAATGTACGGTAGGTTACCTTTAAAGATGACTTGGGGGAATCTTACCATGTCCTACGCAAGCAGAACAGGGTTTTCATATAAATGAAAGGAGGTCTTTACCCTGTAGTGACACTAAAGGCTACTAACATAATTTTATTAAATAAGTATACAATACTGGAAACGGTGAAGGAAAACATCGTGAGGAAACCTGGTTATCAAATATTGGAATCTGAAATTGCGTAACCGCTGAGGGCTAGCGTGTTGATCAATGCTCAAACCTTCCCTGCATGGAAAGAAGCTTGTGCCTAGCAGTGCGACGTGTATAGGCTGGTTTATTATTATTATTTATTTAATAAACAAAACGATAATGAATGAGTAAGGAATAGCAGTTTCAGTTTCCAAACAGCAGCAGTGTAGTTATTCTATACAAAGGTATGTAGCGAAGAGTAAATACCGACACTGTGAAATTTTAACTTTTATTTCATTAATGGAGCGTATAGGTAGCATACAATGGTGTCTCGAAATTGTTTGGAGTAATTTTCCGATACTGTAGTGGTCGTTATGAAAACTGTTCGCTACTCAAGAAAATAAAGCGTTTTCGACGATATTAGTAAAGTGAACAACCTGCATCACAACAACTTATATCATGATTGAGGTAGCTTTTGTGACATCACATCTTACAAGTATATTATTATTAGTGAGCGTCATATGACACCGCTGTGCCAATCAGGCCAGTCTTGACAAGTACAACATAATAGCGTGCTGTAGTGCTGTTTTCACGTATTTGCGGAACTGTATTTATAGAAACTACTTACAAAAGTCCGTTAGACGCGGAAGTTTCGTAATCTCGTGTTTAAGCGTCTGTCTGCTCAAGGTTGCATCATTTTTATGTTTGAACCCGTTAATTGTCCATAAAATCGGTTTCCCACAGTCGGCTTTTACGATTCACGAAGAAATTAGGCATCGACGTTTTATTTTTCCTGTGTGTGTAATATACGACGATCGGTTCCAACTGCTTCGCGGCGGATTTACTGTTTCCCCGTCGCGGGAAATTGTGGATCCGTTTTGCAAAGCTATACAAGCATTTGAATTTCGTGATGACTTTATCAAATTTACTGTAGCTTTGAATTAATTACTAAGACTACTACATACGGAGTAATAACAAGAATACTTGCATAAAAATACAAAACTTGTGTTACGATTTACTCTTGTTTTTTTAACGTTTCACATAGCATCAATGTTTCTACAAATCAAGTATCTAATTAGACACAGTACCTGATGAATACTATTTTACTTTATAAAAAAGTCGTTTGCAAGTCTGTAACATCATAGTAGAACATCATAATAATATAATAAAACTCCGCTAACCACCAGCCGGCACTGTACGCACAATATAAATCTATTTGCAGTTTCACAGTTTACTGCGAAACCGAGCCAATTGTCTGTTTTTATAAACGTTCCGTTCAAATAAATATTAACTTCTTGTTATTACAAGACATGACTGACCCGTGTAACGTCGGACTCAATTTAATTCAGATTTGATTCTAAAATCTAAAGTTTCTTTAAATAGAATGCTTCGTCACTGCGTTGGCGTGACTTGACGGGCAAAGGATTAGGCTATGTGACCTAATAATAACGTCGCACACGTTTATGAGAAAGTTTGGACAACGAGGCGACTTGATTTAGCCGGATTACCTCTGGATAAATAACAGACAGACGCATGTCATGTTTGATCGGACAGATTCAGAAAATAAATGTTTGGAAAAGATGTTAGAACCACTGAGACTAGTGAAGAAAGTTGAATGCTCTTTAATCTATTATGATACTTGTAGTTTTTCTACTGTAAAATGAGTTTGGTATTGATAAAATTAACATACAGGCAACAATGTAGCACTTTTTGAACATCAAAATGATAATAAACAGCACCCCATCGCCCACCCTTCACCGCTTCCTGTACTTTCGCTACGGGAGAAGAAACGGCGCAACAAACTCCCCAGATAGGTATCCGCTCCGTATGAAATATGGTATTCAGTTGAATCTAGCAAAAGTGGAAGTCGAGAGAAACATTTTAATACAACGCTCTAGTCTAGAAAAACCTTTTATAAATGTTTTCGATAAAAAACACACTACAGGATTTTCGATCTGATCTTATTTTGTTTTCCTATGTCAATTAATTTTATATTAAACTTCAAATATCACGCAAATATCTTTCAGCAGTTACGAGTACCTTACAACTTCCGTGTGGTCTCCGGTAGTTTTAATACAAATAAACAAATTCGCGCGAGATTAATCGAAACTAGAGGATGTTTACTGCTAGGGTTGTCGACATAGTTATTGATTTATTCCTTCACGCCAAAGCTGTTGTAATTATTAATGAAATCTTTGGTTAACGATTATGAAAAGTAACATTCTTTGGCGTGACGCTTGCTAGTCAGAAAGAAAGTGGTATAATCTATTAATCTGTCTAGATTAAATATATTTATGTATAAAAGTTAACGACCTACAAAACATAAGCAACTGGACGCAATTAATAACTATAATTCTCAATTTATCTAAAAAAAACTGCTTATAATAGTGATCTTAAAACTTATTCATGACAACGTGGAATTTTCTTTCAAATTAAACATTTTATGTTTAGCTTACAATATCAGGAATATTATTAGCTAAACATTTCATAGTAGCTTCAGAAATTTTGCATAAGAAATCTACTCTAATTATTTGGTATGCATATTTTTGCTCGAGATTGTACAAAATACATAAAAATGAAATATTAACAACATTAATTATTATAAATAGGCAGCCCTAAGCCAGTTCACATTTAGCGATGCGTGTCTCGTAACATTGATCAAGTGAATATTGCGGATAGTGTAGCATAGTATTATTTGTGGATATATTTAGATAATATTATACGCTTATGTCTGATAGCCAAGGTGATTGAAACACAGTAGCATTTAAATTGTGTAGTAAATATCAGTAAGTAGAACCACTCGATTGTTTTAACTAAAATTCCATTATATCTACGTTTTCTTCCACCTATTAAAACAAGACAGATAGGACATGTACCCATGGTACTCTCATTGTATATTATTTACTTGTTTATAGCTATAACTACGGTGTAAAATAAAGATATAATTGTATTCATGATTATTTTTCCAAACACATGGCATCCATTGAGCTAAAAAAAATACTTAGTGTTAATAAAATGAGGTGCATTTTAAGTCTTTTAGCAACATTTAAAAACCTAATTCAAATTCCGTAAAACAAAAAATGACTCAAGATTTGAAATTTTTATATTTAAATCCGTTGAGCGACAATAAAATAAATGGGTTCGCACAGATACAGCATCACCTCAGCTCAGAAGGTCACGCCTGACTGACAGCAGACGTCAGACATTCTGACACATGTGTTTACCATGGGCCATGGGGAATATACTGCAGGTTATAAATCACAGGTGTACGCGAAGTAGACAGTGCTTAAGTGGTGCAGTATCTCACTAGAGAAATTGGATGTTAAGAGGAAGATAAGTAGGAAAACTACTAAAGTAAAACTCAGATGATTTGTAATGGAAAAAGAAATACTGGATTGGAAGAAATGGGGATTGTCAATTGTCAAAAGGTTTTGATTTCGAGTATGCCTTCTTAGGCACTGACTCTAGTTGCGCGGTTGACAGAAAAAGGACAGAAATAGTGAGGTAATATTTATCGGAATAGCGCGGCTAGTTTAGAACCCAACTCTAGACTTGCGACTCCGCCGCGTCAGCTCATGATTAAGGTCTCCAGTTGGGTCCAAAACTAATCCGGCTATCCCGATAAATAAACGAGAGTAAACCGTTAACATTATAATTATTAAAACATTTATATATCAACGAAACTTTTGGTATTTAAAGAGAAATAAAGAAAAGAACTTACAGAAAAATAAAGCAAAAATTATAATCAAATGTAATTTAATAACTTTATTTTCACCCTCAATACAAGTGCAATATGTAGTCAATATAAACAGGATCTGTCACTGTCTTACAGTCTCGGTTGAAACATTTGGCGCCAACATAAAAACGGATCCAATTTAAACTTTCAGTTTATTTGTTTTGAAAACAAAGTGGTTACAAACGCAGTCGGGAGATTAGTTGTATGAGAGCTCTTTCTGAATTGAGATTTATCTCCCAACAATAACAAATTCATGGAATCTCTAACACTTCTGAGAAATTGAAACTTTAGTTCTGAAATTGTATTATTCAGCTCTCGAGAATAAAATAAAATTCATTTTAAAATGACTAGACGGAGTTGTGAGAAAAATCAAGATACAGAATCTGTCTGAGGGATAGCTGTCTCAGCGCTGGTTATTTCAAGACACAAACACCCAGCTAATGTTGACGAGCACTTGTCTTTCATCAAGTGGAATTAGTTTTCGTATTACTTATTCATATTATTTACACATTGGTAGTAAGTAAAAATGTGGGAACTAAAAAAATCTACTTATATCCGCTATATTTTTTTAAATTGACTTAAGTAGTATAGTACGGTTCTATTCATGTATGTATATGAATATGAAGAAGAATACAATTTGGGACTTTGTCCAGATCACATAATCACGTAAGAAATTAAACGCAAGATGCTATAATAGACAGCTGTGATGAATTTCTCTAAATCCTCTAACACAAAATAGAACGGTTATAAAATACATTATAAAATCTTAGGTACAATAGCTAATACCGTGAATGTAACAGAGTTTAGGCGAGCAGACATCAGCGGAAGGTCCGTCCAGCTGTATTCTGGAAATGGGTTTACGAGCGCTAATAAACGTCCGATGCAGGAGACGCGGGGTCATAGTGCTAGCGGTAATACCTCCAGCTGTTCAGATATGATTATTGAATATTTATATTTCAATATGCTTGATAAGTTGAAGTGGTAATTGTGGATTATACAGCTGGAGTGGAATGATAACAGACTTGCCCAATGCGACCGTTTTCTTATGACAAAGATTTACGAAAAACGAAATGGGAGAAGAAAGAAGTACATCTGAACTATCACACGCAATGAAAAGAGGTAGATAGCAGTGTGAGGAACTTCATTAATTATGATGGAAGAAAAACTCATAACCCAAAGAAAAGGTGAATTTTAAGGTAAAGAGGAATAAGTAAAAGGCCGGTACATGTGGATTGCCAGTTCGCTGTCGCAAATAAATATAGAAAAGTAGTTAGTAGTTTCTATTCAGCTCGCTTAGAAAATTTAGGAAGACTTATGCTAGCACGACAATTTTTATCCACTTTAGTTATAGAGTTTACTGAAATCGAGCCCGCTTCCAATGCAGCCACATCTCCCGGCTGACCACACCCGAAACGCGGGCAATATATCCTTTGACGTCATACCCTCATTTGCCATGTTTACCCACACTAATGCAGTTCCCGCCGACGAGTGATCGCGGAGGTTTGTCTAAACGATCTGTTTGATTTGTTGCCCTTGTGTTGGTACTACTGAATTGTAAACGTTTTATATTTGGGCTACTGGGCTATTAGATCAAGTGCGAGTGGATGTTTGTCCTATTTAATGATTATCGAGGATGGTACGATGATATAAAAATCGTCAGATGTTTTATTATGCTAATCGGATACCTACGTCATCGGGTAATGGTTGTATCTGCCTATTCATCAAATTCAGGGTAGGTACTGGGTAGGAGGCGAAAACATGTGCGTGTTAGCAACGCATTACCACAGTCTAAATATACTATTGCATTACTATGCACCGACCAAATGCGGACGACGTTGCATGGCGGTTCAGGTTTAGTTAGTATAAGTCTATCACCGCCCACTTCCTCCCCCGGAGAGGTGGGAGCCTATGAGGATTCACCAGTCTTAGCAAAAAAGGAGGTGCAACAATAAGTAAAACTTGTCTTTGCTTGGATCCTTATTTCTCCATGCGTTTCCATCCCACGCCAATTTAAAGTACCTAATTCTAGACGGGAGTTCGTTTCTCTTCCATAGGTACCCAATAATTCTAAGTTTCTTATTTAGTCTCAATCAAAAACTCTAACTTAATCTCAATATTTCAACAACCAAAATCGAAGGTCACTCATCCTAATGACAATAGCACTATAAATTATATTTTCACACGACATGCGCTATAATAAGCTCGCGAGCTATTCTTGTTTCAGAAGTCCAAACACGGCACACGGACGCGGCCCGATGCGCTGTCTTAATGGACAGAACACACTGTATTACTGATACTAGAAAATAATAATAATGTTCAGACTGATGTTAGCCACGGCGGCTAGTGTTACCACGGAGCAAAGTGTTACTATGTCACCAGCCAGCTACGCGGGACATATTTTAGTGAACAAGCGTGTGCGCAAACACAGGTGCACTCTCTATTCCTTTAATCTTATAGCCCGATGGAACGGTAATTCGACACGACCGGAGAGAGATCAGGCGCAGGACCCACATTTTAACGTGCCTTCCGAAACACGGATAGTAAACACTATAATACTCTGATGGTTTTAAGCTGTTATTTCCCTGGCTGCCTTAAAAAATCAAATATCTGCAAGGCGGTTTTGATCTATGGTTTTTGTAGACACATTTGTACCGGTAAATGCTGATAATCATATAACGAGCTCAATACTTTAATGCAAAGTAGATGTCATGGAAAATCTTCATTTATTGATGATTTTTTTCTCTCCACTTTACTGATGACTGATGACTTAAAATTCCCTATTTACATAATTTCTGTGCATATTTCTTCACAAAATTTAAAGAAAGTACGCTTACAAACTGAGCACAATATTCAAAATCAAATAAGACAGTTCATTAACAGCGGAAACTGACCAAAAGCAAGGAAAAATATTGAGTAAACACCCAAAACAGTCAGCGGTAGCCAGTGTGCACCCTGACCTAACCTGCGCGGGCTCCCGGCCAACGCCGAGCGGCGCGCTAATTGACCGCCGTGCATTAGACACTGCCCACCTATTTATACACACGTCACACAAGCTTGTGTACTCCACGCTAATCTTACACCGCGTACTACACAGGTGTATACTCAATACTCAATATTTATTGCTTCCATAATTTACAGCACGGATAACCGAGTGGTATAGGTCACCACGCCAATTACCACTGTGCACGACGTGTCGCGGGTTCGATCCCCGCGTAGGACAAGAATTTGAGCGTTCCACAAATGCTTGCTCTGAGTCTGAGTGTCTCTGTGCATATGAATTGAATTTCTGTGAAACCCCCTACGATACAAGGATTAAATTCCTTAGTGCGGGAGTTGTTTTAAAAAAACGATCAATAATGAACATTTTAACATGGTAGGTTCGATATAGGAACAATTATTATGGACCCTGTTGGCCACAGCATTTTTGTAGAAGAGAGGAATGACGCTTTCTTAAACATTCGTACTTAATTTAGTAATACAATTCTTGATATATAATCCTCAACAAAAGTAACATCAGAAAAGTTTTGCCTAGTAGGTACAGATAGAAATTCACTCAAATATTTGCAATGATGTAGTCACATAAACGGATCCTATATTTCGATAATGGTATTGTTACTAATGAGTACACACAGTGTTGGCACAGTTCGTAACAGTTTAACTCTATGGGCCATAAACCTTTAGAGCCAGTTAAGCTGCTCGCGTACTGTATTATAATTTTAAGAGGAATTATGAGATGAAGAAATTTGCCAACAGAGTAAGAGAAGTAGTAAATCTACTTACATATTTTGTAAAAGGAAATCCCAAAACGCTGATTTATGAGATGACTTCGATAGCAATTTGCCATATTGGCCATAGCAAATACTTTATTTCCAAATATGGATTAAAAATATAATGGTAAAAACCAGTTCATACGGATAATCTTACAGCTAATGGGTCCCTTTGCCCAGCGGTAGAACAATTAAAAGATAAGAAATAGAAGTATGCCATACTGATGACGAGGTGGCCTGATGGTCAGATGATCTAGAAACCTATGCAGATTACCTATGGACATGAAAACTCACAACCGGACGAAGTGGAGGTGCTTTGGAGAGGCATATGCCCTACGGTGGCCGAAAAATTTCTACAGAAGATACCGTATCAGAATCGTTTAATTATACACTTTGCTGACATGGTTACTGGGAATGAACGCTCTGATAAAATTTCCAAATAATAATAGACTTAGTTATCGACTTTGTATTGCGATACCTAAGCACTTTATAATTTGATATTCTGTATTTTCCAACTTACGGAAGAAAACGTCAATCTGTCTTAATGTTTGCCAAATAACTCACTTTAGCTTCAATATTTCAATATAGACACTCTGTAGCACAGCCCATCCTTGCTATCGCTCATAAACGTTGATCGTAAACCGGAATCATTAACCGTATTTACATTGGAGCCCTGGGCACAGTCCAGTCTTATAAATACAAAGCTACGACAGACTTCTTCGAAAGCCCCTCAAGTGTACGCCAGAAATAGAACCGCATCACACTCGATGCGATTTGTCAGCCGACGAACAGATATTGTGCAGTAAGCCAGTTGTTTGTACAGTCACGAGCAAATACATGTATACACGACCAAACAATTTAAGTATAAGTCCTAGTCAAATGATTTATGATATCGTGAAATTTTCTATCAAATTAAAGACATTATGTTTAGCTTCCAATATCAGGAATATTCCATATCAGCATCAGAAATTTCGCGTAAGAAATCTACTGTAACTGTTTGGTCGTGTATACATGTTTTTGCTCGTGACTGTACATCAAATACATTACCACCTACCACTACTGCTAAAAGTAATAATACTGCAAATGTGGAAAAGAGACGCCACTCTATGTCGTATAGCGTTGTCTCGCTTCCACAACCGCGATAATTCTACTGTAAGATCTGATGGTAGGCCTGATGTGTGTAGCAATGTTTTAGTACAAGCTTCTGGGAATGAAGGGCTGGTGAATGAGCCGCGTCTTTGTGTTAGCAACATGAACACTGTTTGACTGGTTGTTTTGATTCGCTTTACATAACACATCATCAAACAATGCGTATTGTGTTGCTGCACTTGTGTTCCAAACTCAGTTGGCGTTAAACTTTGAGAATAAAGTGTCTAACATCATTATCATACTGGTCTGGGTTATTATTATTTATTTTCCCGTAATCATTTTAACTATTGTAATTTTTTATGTAAACTGCGTCACAGCCATATTATTTTCTTGTACTGCTACCTACCTGTCCACCCATTATCAAGGCAAATCAGAACTGTTAAATATTGTGTTACCTACTAGATACTCTCACTTATCTTTAGATACATTTTCTGTCTTATATGTCCTACTTTTTTACACTATTGCGAAGCCAGACAGGGTTCATGATTGTTACTCATAATTATACTTTGTATTGTAAAGATCATAAAAAGGATTACAAATACCCTAAGCCCACATAATAAACAAGGAAACAAAAGAAAATAAACAAATGAATCACGCGTCAGATCATTGTCAAATGTTATGAACATGTTATGAGGCCAGAACCTGCAAGTCTTGCATGCAAATAGCCGGGCAATGTGTCACGAGGTGTTGACAGCCGCGACAGCTCCTAGCATACGTGTCGTGTCTCGCGCTTGTATGTAACACCTATATTAGAAGTAGATCATGTCCGCATACTGGTGTACGAGAGTAGGCGAAGTTTGTAGGTAAAGTATAGTACAGGCAAGTTTAAGGTTAGTGTAAAAGGTTGGTGAGATTTTTATGTGTGTGCTAGATTTTTCCCTCGGTTTCGCGTATGTGGAAGTCGGTTAGAGCTAAAAACATTTCTCGCCTCTGATGCAGTCGGTTAAAAGTAGCCTGTGGGTTAATCCAGGGTGTCAGCTAAATCTATACCAAATTTCATCAAACCTTTTCCGTTCGAGAGTGTAGGAGTAACAAACATCAATCCATCAATATTAATAAAACAAACTTAAACTTTCACGTTTATAACATTATTAAATTAAAATGGAGGGAGAGGAAATGTAATTTATCTTAATTGTGAAATTTTGTTGCTTGGTTAGGTTATATTTGGAAGCGATTGTCAAAAATAAGATAGTGTATTTACTTTAATACTCTTACAAATTAATTATTCGTCCTATTTAACAAACGAACACTGAAAAATTCATCAGATAAACGCACAATTTTCGTTTATTAAGACAGACATTTTCGAAGCTTGTTTCACAAATAGCATTATTAATAGTAGAATTACGATTCTCACGTTAAGGCTTCACGCCTTTATCACTAACAAGGGTAGCAGAATAGTTAATAGAGCGAAGCGGTTCCGAGACATGAATTAGTACCACTAGGTGTTTGATTATACTATTATTTATAACTAGTTCACAGCTTTTTGTGTGTATATTTTAGTGTCTTAATCAGTGACTTATTGTAAAACTGTGATAGCCTAGTAGTAAGACCGCTAGACTGCCATGTCAAAGGTCTCGAGTTCGATCCTCATGGCGCGCATCAACTTTTCGAATGTTGTGTGCATCATAGAAATAAATATCAGCTTCCGTGTCTCAGAAGGCACGTAAAAATGTGGGCACTGTACCTGATCTCTCTCCGGTCATGTCAGATTGCCGTGCCACCGGACTATGAGAGTAAAGGAATAGATAATGCACCTGTGTTTGCGCACACGCTTGTGCACACTTATAACATGTCCCGCGTAGCTGGCTGGTGTCAAAGTAACACTAGCCGCCGTAGCCGAAATCGGTATGGATTATATTGTAATTCTGAAATCAGTGCGATATGGTGCTACATTTGTGAGACGAATCCGAATGAGTCTTCTGACTATAAACCTAAACTGCCGGTGTTGTCGTAAGATGCGCACGCGTCGCTGTTGGCGTGCGCGACAAGGACACTGCTAACTAGTTGTACTATACTCCTGTGTACGTAATGTGTAGTAAATACTCTTTTGTTTGTCGCCAAAAACATATTAAATGTGATTTGTCACTAATATTTTTTTAAATTAGTCTGTTTTGATAAATAAATAAACTATTCTTACTACAAACAATAGGATATGTTTTATCTTTTTTATTATGCTGAAAGAACAATAGTCTATATTGTTATGTTCTATCATTTAATTGGCAAATCCGTAGAAAATATTATAACATAATGTATTTAATGTCTGGATACATTAATATAATAATGTCCCTATTGATTTTGGCCACACCACCAGCCAGCTACGCGGTACATATTATAGTGCGTACAACTCGAGACCTTTGACTCGGTAGTCGTCTACCACTTTCAATACACAAATCATAATACTATAACATACACAAATCATAAAAGTGAAGTAGCTGCTCATTAATTAAATTTAGTTTTGATTTTGAAAATAATTAAATACAGGTAAGGAAGATTGTAGAGGAAGAGGTGGTTAACCCAGCATCAATTTGGGCGGTCAACATCGTCAATTTACGTACACGAAAGATGCTATAAAACTTCAGTGTCGAAATTTTCAAATTTCAAGTTCAGTCGAAATTTTCTTTGTATCATGGGATTTTCCTTACCCAAACAGCTTTCAACGTCATAATGATATTACAGTTAGTTATCTAACGAGTAATGACGCCCCAAACATAACAGTTCTGAGTAGAGGAACAATACTGTTGAATAAAACAAGTGACGCCGTGTTATTGTGCAGTGCGAGTGACTCACGGCTGTATGTCTGTATCTGGTAGCGATTGGACAGATCTATTGATACTTTTAGTACTGGAAAGAAAGTAAAAGATAATGTTGTATTCATTTGTGAGTATTGCTGGATACTATGTAAGTAAGTCATGGATAGACCTTGATAGTTAGTTACCTAAAAGAACGGACTTCACTTGTCCTTGACAGAGGAATGGTAGGATAAGAAAGAGAATGGTAGGAGAAGAAGTCCAACAGTTGGACAATATAGGCTTATAATAATACGATAGTAATATTTAAGGCAGTACTATTTTTTTTTAAGTTTAGTCACCATGCTCAGATAATAGTGCAAACAGTTTTAAGTATTATTCATAAGGAAAAATTTAACAATTTGTACATATATAAATAACAAGATACAGGATATGATATATGAGATACTTGTATGCAGACTACAACAGTACAATACTTGACATGATACACCTATCTGTATTATTTCATGAGGGTCACTAATATATTTTTTGATCTTACAGTCAGTTAAACCAAGCCCTTTTACAAAAAGATTGTTTTTTTTTTAGTTTATGTGTATGACTAGCGTCTGGACAGACGAATGAGTAATAGAAACTTGAATTTAGGCGTCTCTACTTCTTTCATAACCCTATTTAAAAACTAGTTCTAAAAATTATGAATGTGAGACAATTTTCGGAAGACTTAACCGTAACAGAAATCCATAAAAATGATTTCTCCAATTATCTTCCTGTCACGAAATGACATTGACAACGCGGACACAGTAACTACTCCCACTCAGGAAGCTGAGATATATCATAAATCCGAATTAAATGTGCTGGTGAATAATGGGATTTAACGTAAAATACATCGTCCAGAAAGAATAGTGTCCGGGTTTTAATGAGAACTTTTTTATCGATGACACACTTACTGCTTGTCTCGACTGTGTGACGTAGCTTTATAATATTGCGGAACTGTTTACATTTTTTTTTATAATTCTACTCAATATGTTTCTAAAACCATTCATCATCATTCCCTCAGGGGAATGATAAGGTCAGCCTTATCCCAATTATTATTTAAGATTGGCGCAGCATGTCTACTTATACACGTTCCTATCTGACGTCATCTCGCAAGTATCACTCTTTGCAGCCATATCATTTTTCACATAATCCATCCGTCGTTTCTTTGGTCTTCCTCTTTCGCTTTATCCATCCACATTCATGTCTAGCACCTTCCTTACCACGTGATCGTCTTTTCTTCACATAACATGTCCATACCATGGCTGCCGGTGACCACAAAGTTTCTAAAGCTATCCTTCATTATAATGTGGGGGAGATTAACCACTAATCATTATAGTTGCTAGAGGTTGTCTTATACGTTCTCTCCGTCATACGTCGCTGTCAGTGACTGAATGTCGATCGATTAACGGGTAAGGTACAAACAATCGATCGACTTTCAATGCTCTTGTAATAATTCTTGACTGCACGGATAGCCGAGTGGTCACCTCGTCACGTTGTGCAACGTGTAGATCGGTTCGATCCCCGCGTAGAACAAGAATTTGTGCGATCTAAAGATGTTTTTTTTGAGTCGAGGTGTCTTTGTGCACGTGAATTAAAACCCTCCACGATATAAAGATTAAATTTCTTAGAGCGGGAGACGTTCAAATATAGGTATAATAAGATAGACTTTGAAAAGGTTTTAGTTGCTTTTACAGATCTGTAACGTTTTCTTTAAAGTATCTATTTAATTTTCCTATACTATCGACCCGCGGGCAGACTATACTTGTGAGGTTAACGATCGCAGCACAAACAACGTCTAACACCTGTCTACGCCCACCTGTGCGGGCATTAGCGGCTCCCAGAGAGCTGAAACACAGCTGGAAGTCACGCCTGACCATCGAGCAACTAGGTATAAGACTGTTAAAATTAAACGTTGATTGAAGTAATATCACTTACATTATAAGAAGATCAGTCTTTTACTTGGAGGTTACTAAGGTACCAAAAAAACATGAATGGTTTACTAAATAAGGGATAAGAACAACTTCAACACATTTCTCTCTTTTTTAAATTACTTGGAATATATTCCGAATAGTTTGTTGTGCTTGGTGTGAGGTTTCATCTTATTCCTAACTAGCGACCCGCCTCAGCTTCGCACGGGGACAAAACAATTATACATACAAACCTTACTCTTGAAAGATACTATACAAAATAAAACACAATAAAAGTCCATTGTGTAGTTTTAAAGATCTAAGCATACATAGAGATAGATAGACGAAGGAAGCGGCTTTGTTATATAGTATGCAATGAAGCCCAAACCTAGCTATTTGTCAAGCTACGCAAATGTTGCAAGAAAGTTACCTAATAGCTTTCTCATAGAAAAACAATCTGGTAAACGGTTAACGTAATCTGGTAAAAATTCGTCAGTTTTCTGCAATTAGGTCGTCAATTACCTACGTACCAAACACAATCTGGTATTAACGAGTAGGTGCATTAACACGGTCGCATTTAGCAGGCGACGGTAAACAATGCGCCCGCGCCGGTCACTCGCCGAATCAATGCGGATCAATTATACTGGGAAACGGGGAAAATGGAATCATGTTTCACAATCATAGAGATCTTAGATTTATATTCCAACTTACGACTTGTCAGTTTATTACATTTGAGTGACGCTAACGTTTAGTGTTTGGAGAAATGTAACTTGTCTATAGGCTATGAGGAATAGGATAATATTTATTTATTTACAAATTACGTACACACAAAGCAATTTAAAAAGGGCACAACATTATATTATTGAAGTACAAAGTTAGTGTTTATTTTTTACAGAAAAGTCTTTCAGCAAAAGGAGAAACGCATTCGAATCCAAGGCAACAGTTCTATCGCGTTAGAATAGAAAAGGAAAAGAATGCTTTAATTGTATGAGAATAACATTTAGTTTTGACAAGTGACGTGGCTTAGGCTTCTCAATTCAATCCATTTAACTCATTCAATAGCGTTAGCGTTCAGAGAAATAAAACTGGTCTCCAAAACCCTTGGTTGGAATTCAAACTGAAATCCTAGTAGATATAAATTGAAACAAATGACTAACATCTTGTCCTGTGCATCATCAAACGAAAACGAGGCACAAATTATGAGGTATGCAATGATGCAATCGAAACGACACAATTATTACAATCGACATCTAATTTACGTGTAATACATTGTAACAGATTTTACAATAAATTATCTTTTTGCGATGCCAATATCGAACATATCTGTACAAAGGCTGTTGTGGGAAAGAGACGCCGCTCTACACAGTATATAACGTTGTCTCGCTTGCACAACTGTAACAATAGTAATTTAAAGTGTAGTGGTAGGTGTCGGTGGGCGAGTGCCCGGTGTCATGTTGTATGGCTTGCATGGCTTGTATGGCTAACAGTCACCTGAGCATTCCACGTGTTTACAAAACATCGTGTCGGTCGCATAGCCGAGCGCATGCGATGCGCCGGCGCAGGTTACGGAGTGTTAATATTGTTACTTATGGATCAGAGTGGTAAATGTTAAGCAAGAAACAAGTACGATGGTAATTTAATAAATAGTTAATTAATAATTTAATTATTTAGAAGTCTACTCCTTTGACTTTAGGTAATTGACAGACAATCAATGTTGATAAAAAATCTTCAAAGCTTTTTGTTGTAATTGCAGTGGTTTGTAAAAAGATAAGGTAATTTATCACACATTGGATTGCAGCATTAGAACAATCTTGATGAGATCTATATTATTTTAGGAAGATATTGATGATAATGAGACATTAATATTCATTTATTATAATAAATATTCAGTCAGAATAGTACATATATTTACTAAGTTTTACATTTGAAAAAGTACGTGTTTGTTTGTACTTTGATACTAATATCATGTGCCAACATGTTTCCAATTTATAGTCTCTATTTTAAATCGTTGAGTTCATAAATAAATAGAATGATTTGATATTCAAATATAAATATACATAAATGTCTCCTATCGTAACGTGACATATAAAATATTATAGTTTAATTGGTCTATCATTTTGTTAGTAATTGACTTCTCTCGCTTTTTTATTTAAGATCAGGAGAGATATTCGTAAAACGTCAAGTTTTAAAGTTCAAACAGGATGTATATTTTTCCAAATTATGTTATTAAATGCAACCTTGTAAATAATGTGATGTAACACACTGAGTAATCTATATTTTTATGAAAGAATCTAATCTTCAACTAGAGAAGAAATTTATTAATTAAATGAGTAAAAACTCTACAAAAACTAGATTTTAGATTTACAAAACTTTTTCCCTTAACGTCATGAGGTAAACAAGTATGACTGAAGACAAACACGCAAATGTAACATTAAGCTGATTAGTATTTATGTCAGTCTGTAGTTTTTGGGTTATTTATCGAAAAACATGACGTCAAAAGAGAAGACTGGGTAAAACGTAGGTCGAAGATCCCATGGGAGCAGTCCCATGGGATTTTACACTACGTCAACGAACTCAACAGCAGACACGGTAATAAATATTAAAACAGTTCAAGTAAACATTTTACCACACAACGTATGTATATAATGTACCTACAAACACCTCATGCGTGCAGAAATCTTCATGTAAAACGTAAAGTGGTCCTAAAATCTATATTCCAAATGCAATAACACGCTATCGTAATAAACAGTGCGGGGCATAACATATCGATAATATTACATCGATGCTCGTTACTCGTAAACTCGATGAATCGTGTCGGTTCACATCAAAGACTGACGCCACGCCGCCAGATGGCGCTGTGCGTTGATACCGCGATGCGTTTGTGTAACCCACATAACATGCAACAATATTAAATTGTATGGTTTATTGGCGAATACTGCTCGAGATGTATATTCAAAACGATTTTATCTTGGATCGAGTTTTAGTTACACAATTTTCGCTGTTTTACTTTGTGTTGCAAGTAGAATGCTTTTTAAGCCTTTATAATTCTTAATGGTCCTACATAGAAGCTTTTAGAACTTGCTTAATAAAACACTAAAAAAGGTGTAATACATAGTCTCTTTGTGCCAAAAAAACGTCCGCCATCAGATTAAATTTTTCCAAGCTAAACTTTTTTGTTTATACCAATGATACATATTTAAAAGTTTAAGTAAACATTTTAAAACGAAAAGTAAAAATCACTGTCTGTTTATTTGTTGAATAGTTATACTGCCAAAGGCGTCAACACATCTGCAAGTTAAAGGATTTTAACCTCGTTAAGGACGTGACAGTTAATATGATGAACTAAAATGCATCTAAATAAAAATAAAAGTAAATATCCATCAACATCAAGTTACAAATTGGAACATACAATATATCTTCATAACATTCACTTTGACTCGTGTCTATCAATTCAAATGTATCAAAAAATTCTAGAATTCGCACACTCCAGCGCATTTTATTTATAGATAATCAATGACAGATGACGAAGGAGTGAGAGAGACGTCGCTATCGCTATCTCACTCTATAATGGACGTAATTTATAATAACTTCATTTGCTATTTTGTGTATTGGCGCAAGACGCATTCGGAATAAGGTTCTTCGTAGGAATATAATATATTCGATTGCAATTTTAAATGTATGAGAAAAATAGTTATAAATATACACTAAGTAAGATCTGTGAGTTAATGATTGCTGCAGAAATCGGTGGGTAAAAGTTTATGTAAGTGTTCAATGAAAATAAATGCCGAGTAATTGATCTACAAGAAGAAGCTTTTCAATAACAAGTGTGAATAATCTACCTAGATCATTACTAAATTGCTGCATTTATTATTCTCTAAATCAAAGCTCAAACCCTTTTTATGTGGGTACAGGCCTTTGCCCAGCAGTGGGAAGTTTAGGTATAGGCTGGTATTACTGACCTTACCACCAAATCTTTTCACGTAAAAGTACATAAAAAGCATAAATTCAAAACTATTATTTAGAATTACTATTCAACATGGACACTAATTTCTTACCACATCAACGGATGCATTTAAATTTCAATTACAACAACACCATTTTGAATTTCATTCACGAACATCTGCATTTGAATATAACTCACCGAGCGGCGTTATCGATTTAAAACGCCAACACAGATCCAAACCAACAAACATTAATCCTCGTATCAAAATATTAATTCATCATCGAATATTTTTACATCGTCGATAAAAACCGATTTAATATCGATCATATTTTGTAAACGTCGTTAATGTTTGCGATATCGATTTATCAATTTATCGATTTTCGCGAATAAGGGATTAGAGGGTAATGAATTTGCTTGGTCTTGAGTAAATCACTCAGTTTCGTTCATACGCAGTAATAAATTAGTCCCGGGTTTAATATCCCCAAGCTTTGATCTCCCATGTTTAGTTGTTAGAGGAATGAACAAAGATCGAATGCGGTTTGTTCCCGGCCAAGGCAGATAATAACGTTGATGGCCCACCATCTGTAGTTTCACCATCTGTGTATATTACTGCAGTTGAACATTTTTCGTTCGCTTTGATTTCTGTTAAATAAACGTCTTTATGTAATTCGATGTCTGGTTTATAGTTCTACTGATTATCTTATATTTATTCTAATGCTTAATTCTAGTTTCTTCTTAGTAAAAGTATTGTAAAAATTTGCTTGAGAAAAGAGATCGCTCTCATGTCAAAAGTCGTACGTTGATGTTATTTCTTAAAGATACCTAACTGCAATACGTATTTATTGTATTGTGTAGTAAAAACTAGAAAGTTAAAGTTTCAGGTTTTCTGGAAGAAGTTCTGTTCTCCAAAGGCCACGTATTTAATGTGTCATGGTGGATGACGACACCAGCTAACTAACACTTTTATATTTATGAGACATTCATTAGTAGGTATAACAGGGGATAAAGCTATCATCGCGCGAATTAATATTGCAGTCACATTTTTAGACTAAATTGTAAATATATATTCTACAAATCAAAGAAAATCTCGTAAAATTTTCAGACGTCACATTAACATGCACAAGTAATAAAGTGGGAACGTATTCAGTCTTAAGGTCTTTGCTCCAGCCGAGGTTGGACTCAGCCAAATATACGAGAACACATTACTTCTAATTGAGTATAAGAATATTCAAAATAAGCTTATAACTTTACCATAAAATCCTGCTAAGTCTTCCGTGGATGTCGAAACCGGACACTCCGAATAGTAAAAACAAATCGATCGTATCCGAGTCACAGGACAGAATCGACAAATCGATTCCGTTCAATAATAATATAGCACTAAACACTGATCCAAACGAAACCGAACGCGGCGGAAGAAATTCAAAAATTTTCAAATGTCACTCGCGGTTAGGCGGGAAACTGGAGGGCGGTCCGGCCGGCGCACGCGCGCTTGCTACTGACACTGGCCGCCGCGCGCCGCACCACGTCACAGCGCTTGGCACGGCCGCCGCGCGCCCGCCGACGTCGCGCGGACAGTTTCGATACGCACCACACTATTTACAAAGCGGTTTGTATCGCAGATATTGTATTTTGTCGCGTTGGTGTCACCGCTTTCGTCCAACGTTGTTTTGGCTTGAGTTAATGACACATAAAATCGTGTTATTTTGATGTTAGTCTTATAATACGGTTGATATCGAAGCTAAACAAAGCTTATGAAGGTTCATACGGTTTGGGAGTGAGGACAATGGTCGCGCTAGACGCGGCGACGGGTATTTTTGTTGACACGCTTATCGGATGGCTTTCTATGAAAATGGTTCTGAAATAGCATCGTAATTACTCGTTTGAGAGAATGGCTAATCAAGAAACTAGATCAGAGGCGACGGACCTACTTCTCTGGCGGGTGTCGCCAAACATTACGTTTTTGTGTGATTTAACATCACATAGGATTAGTGTTACAGTTGTCTCATTTTAAAATCTGGCTGAAAAGAAAATGTAGAAATATTCTGCTTTGAATATTAAACCCGTTCGTATATAAAC
The DNA here is from genome assembly GCA_941860345.1 of Chrysodeixis includens. NCBI lineage: Eukaryota > Metazoa > Arthropoda > Insecta > Lepidoptera > Noctuidae > Chrysodeixis > Chrysodeixis includens. Next base: position 790,099 of record OW796111.1, on the reverse strand, counting down.
ATTACAGTTGATCTAAATGGATGAAGTATTTACATTAATATACAAAATATTTATTCTACGCATAAAATTAACTGCTCAGCTGTTCTGATATCATTCGAAAGCCAAAGCTTCGTTTTTCTAATATTTCTAACTACCTATTCAATAAAACGTTGATAATATTTATAAACTTCTGTATTAAACAAGTCGAGGTATGAACCACTTGGATCCACATGTTTTTACCGCAAATAAACTGAGGATCAGAAGGAAGAATCTCTTAAAATTAACTTCAAAAGGCGTTTTAAATGTACTTCGAAAAAGATAACATTTACAGCGCCTTTGTTAGAATCAGTTTATGCACCTTGAGTCTGATCCGAGACATTTGTTCGATAATAAAGAATATCTTGATGGATCTTGGTTGAAAGGGATGAGGAAAAGCAAATACCTTAGCGTCCTTTCTTCTCACATCCTGTTGAAATGGTGCTCAACCACGTCACAACACCAACTTTTAAAGTAACTTGAAACGTAGATTGTAGATTAGAAACGTATTTACTCAATGGTCTAAAGATAGAGGTTATAAATTCAGGAGAAACGACCTCTCAAAAGTTCATAAAACCGTTTTCTTGTTAATAGAGTATTTTCAACTTATTTCCCCGAAAGCTGCTCACGCAACAGGCTTCCTGAAACTATGTGACATCACCGCCTTTGTCCCAAACGCCAAGAACACGCCATTTATCACATCAACAATCTTATTTGGGATGATTTAGAGCAGTCACAGTTCTCTTAAACATAGTAACAAATCTTAAGAGAGAATTACAATTTTTGCAGTCCATTGAAGTTTTCTTAGAAGAATGATGCAAAACAGATCGTGTTCGACGAAGTGAGGATCACTCCATCGTCTGTGGAGTTACTAATGTTTCTAATGAAACGCTCTCGAGTCTGGAGGTAAACTAGAAGTGGAACAATGTGTATTGTAAGTCTTGGCATCATTGAGTTCTGGGACTCAAAAATAGAGCGACTAACGTAAGAAAAGTTAATTTATTTATTTACATGGATTAGAAGCTATTTTACCCGCGCGAATGTCCCCCCCCCCCTATCTGACGCAGTCGGTTAAAATGCCTATGAGTTAATTCTACTTATTAGCATCAACTAATCCCGTACCGAATTTCATCAAAATTTATCCAACCATTCGAGAAAGGGTAACAAACATCTATCCACCCATCTATCCTCACAAACTTTCACATTTATAATATTAATAGGATTTGATTTCTGATGTTCTTCAAGCAATAAGGGATTTTTGTCTGATAGTTACCAGATTATTACAATATTGGAAAGAAAAGTGAACAGCACAAAATAGTAAACAAGCGGTAAATATAAAGCGGAGGAGAAAAAAAGCAAGAAAGAGTGTTTTCTTAAAAGAGGATCGTTTCATAAATATAAGAAAAACTTGTAGTATGTTGGATAAGTAGGTATTCAGTGTATACCAAGAATCTGTGAAGACAAATGAAGTCTGAATTATTGCCACAAATCAAGTCATCACCACCAATTCAAAGGTACCTTAATGAGTTGTACCGAGAACAGTGTTCACTTTAGTTGTATTTCTATTATTGCTGAAGCGGTTTCCTGTCCAATTTTCAGAGTTTCGCGCAACATTTCCTCTACAAAGATAAACAAACATTGCACTCGTAACACGCTAACACGAGGTATCCTTGATTGTATTGAAAACATTTGAAGATCTACTGGTTAACCTTAAGACATGTACCGAAATTCGGAAGTCCATACAATAATGCGCTTTTTCTGCGCAGCGTTTTCCAAAACAATTTTACCGTCAACTTTCCATTACACCGAATTACGTCATGTATCTTAAATGATGCAACTGTCTGTATGATATTGAAGCCTAAATTATCTTCATTAACGTTAAATGGACAAAAATACGAAAGTAACCAAAACCTTTAGTTAAGCGTTAGTTTGACCATGTTTAAGGTTGCAGAAAATACTGCTAAACGACGGAAACTAGAACAGCCAGTTACAGGTAACACAAAAGCCACGTTAAACATATTTAAAAGCTACGCCTACTTTAAAACAATTTCGTTATAAATAGAATATGTTCGGTGCGTGTAAACATAACTGTCACGAAACTTGGACGCAGGTTGAGGAAGGGCAGGAGGGCGCAAGCCAACGCGGCGTACGCGTCGGTACTAATAGGACTAGTGACGTCACTACTGACCAGTGAGCTTATTACGAGTCGATGATGGTAATTCCCAATAATAGGCTCAGAACAGCTGAGACGAATTTGGAAAAAAAAACTAGTTAATCTGTCAGATTTCCAAAACATCTTAATAAAAGACGATACAGGGTGAACTTTCGTGTAACATCACTTCTTAATGTACTTGCTACTGGCAAATGGCGTTACGTTTAATAAGAAAGAATAATTCGATTTATTTATTTATACTTCTTATACAAAATATGTACAATGGCGGACTTAATGCCTGAGGCATTCTCTACCACTCAACCATAGGGGGGTGCAGAGAAATACAGAAGTAGGTGCATAAAAGAAAAGAGAGTCTAGTCAAATTCCTAATTACAACTTGATGAAAACGAATAGGTAACCAAACTAAAACCTTAATTACTAACATATAATTAAACTATCCCACTTGTTATTTTATTAGCTCAAAGCTGTAAGCTATAAAACGAAATGCCAGTGACACATTTATCGTGGCATTAACTTCACGATCGCATAAATAAGGTTTTGCTGCAATCGGAAAATAATACAATGGATAATTTGCATCCTGCGCTCTTATGAAGAGATCAAACATAATGGACCATAAACTGGTTTTGATGTGGTTTACAGCTTTATACAGAAGTCTATAAAATGGATATAAATATACCAGGAGACAAACGGGTTGTGAAAGGCATTCCAAAGTTATGATAAATGTTAAAGACAAGGAAGTTGGTTGTACAATGAATATAGCCAATAAAATACGTAGAAACTTTACAAAAAAAAATAATTGGAAAAGGCACTTTAATGAAATGTCATGTTTGTATACCGAAGACGTTTCATGCATATAATTGATAAGCGAAAATATCTTACAAAGGCACCTAAGGTGCAACTTAAAAAATATTTCAATTGCACTTATAAATTCACCTACATCCCTCAAATTGTGACGCCATTGTTACCACGGAATATCAAAAGTCATCAAAAACAGTCGAGTGTAGACCTGACTAAGAATCTAAATAAAGTCTACAATAAAGCAAGCAAAGGTCTGCGCTAGGCCAATGACAGATAACATGAACAAAACAAATGATCTCTGTATTTCTGTAATGGCACTGATACTACCACTATCTCTTAGAACAAAACTGTTGAAGTTGTTTGAGAAAGAGAGACGTCGCTCTCCGCGTAGCGCGCCATCTCGCTTCAACTCTTGCAATTGTTTTATTTTCAGAGTTAGTGGTAGGCTATCTGTAGTACTCAAGTGCAGTTGGCAATAGGCCAGGAATTAATTCAGCTGTGTCCAGTCTTTAGCTTCAGAAGGTACTTGAAAGAACTAAAAGATAATTATGGCTTGCAGAGGAGTTGTTTTGATTAATAGGCGAAAAAAAGGTAATATTATATTTGTATAGTTTACAGTTTTTTTTTTATTAGTAGTCATTAAAGGTATTATTAAATGACTATGACTATGACTGGCATGTTGGTCTAGTTGTAAGTGACCCTGACTGCCATAGCAGAGGTAATATTTATAAACCCAATTACTTACAGCTCATGTTAATCCTAACTGCATTTCTACCTCTACTGTCTCATTTAATTTAAAGCACAAAGACAAAACACAATATTAAACCTTGTAACTTGTCTCCTGGACTATAATTACCACAACAACTGGTCACAAACCCTTTGTGCCCTGTTTCCTTGTTCAGACACCACCTTCACCCTACACCCAACCATACCGCCTTCTTTACACGATCGTAAAGTTTTAATTGTCCGTTTATTGCCCGTCACCGAGAGATTGATACTCCTTAAACACTTTTATTATATTTTCACAAAGTGTTTACAATGCTCGGTGCTTAGCTCTTGATGTTTCACTTCACGTTTTGTTTACATATCACATACATGCGGTTTTGCTGTCTTAAAATATCTGAATGATACTGATTTTTATATGAAAAGTAAGAATTGTAATAAAGTGGGCCGAAATTAACTGAGAAATCGTGTCAATCAAATTATGTTTTCCAAAAACATGTTTGCCCTACAAATCATATAAATTTATTGTTTATATCAAAGTTTTTACTGTTATTTACTTACTAAAATTATAGAAAAATAGTCTTATAGTTATTTTATATCGGCAATAATGATAAAAACAACACAAAAAGCTAGAAATATCAAAGAAGCTTCTGAAAAGCGATGAAAGCTTTTTATAAACACCTGAAAATGAGTACCAATCTGTCACTACGATACTATTAAACAACGATGTTTATTTGCAGGCCTTTCTGGAGCAGTGCGATGAACTTTAACTCTCGCGGGTTTACGCGGAAAGCGGGGGACATCAAACGCTATGGCACAGCTATCTCACACATATATCATGGACAAGCCATAAAACTAATGACACATCTCACACAACTGCAAACTATCAAAGAAAATATGTAGACATGAAAATTTTACTCGATTTATCAGAAAACAAATCTATAAAAGTATTAAAACCTCTATAATCGGTGCATGTCCCGAAATAGACTGATCGTAAGCAAGTACATGTTTTCGCTAAACTTACTAAATCCTTATACAAAGAGCAGATTAATAGGAATACGATTTGTAAACATTTACCTGTTTCTATCATCGATAGGCGAGTGGTGCGGCTGCCCACTTCACACATAGATTCTCAACCAGAACATTAAACCATAGAATTCATCATAATTCATAGTAATACCTTCAGCAAGAAAATAGTACATTACGATATAAAGTTTTTTCATCGTAGTTCAAATATAATCTCATTTCATTGTATCAGAGTTTTAACATACCTCGGAAAAGCATTGTCTTAAGTGCTAAAGTACCTACTATTATACATTCTAATTATTATTCAAAAAAATGGAAAAGATTACTAATTCGCATTTTTTTCTTGGCGTCTCGATTAATGGCAATTACATTTTATTGAACCCGAGTTCGGTGACGCTAACAGCACTGTCGGTGACTTTGTGCAAAACCTATCTTGTGCAGATGGAGGTGCACGCTAGGCAGCTCATTAGATACGCCATGGCAAAGCCCCCCTCAGAAATGATGCATCTGTTTATGTAAACTTAATGTGCCAATTTGTTATGATTTTAAAATCTTACAACGCAGACAATACAATTTGAATCGTCTTATTGTGTCTCATTCATTTCTATGTATATTTTCAACACAAAGGAAGAAAAGTTTAATCAATAGGTGTTTTATTTTTCCCAAACAAATATTCTTACTATTTATTGATCTAATTAAGGATAATTATTTAAAATTCGTAGGCGAGAATTGAAACAAGCATTGTGTGTACTGGCTTAACATTATTTAATGAAACAGTTTTAATTGATGAAATTTAAACATTAATAAAGTTGTTACTAAACAGTGATTTCTTTATCTTACAACTTTAGATATAAGTAGGTATCACAGCTAAGGAACTTCAGTTACTCTAAATTCTACAGAACTAGGACCTAGAAAAAACTATAAAAAAACTATTTGCGTCTTAAAATTTCATATCAGCTTGAAAAATCTGTACAAAGGACAGGAACACCTAGGAACACTAACGGACACCTAGGAACACTAACGGACTTCAATGATTTTAGGATGTTGCCACACCGATCGATCGATTGTCGATCGGTAGCATCGACAAACGGTGAATTGGACTATTGAACGTCGATCGATAGTATTTATCATACAGATGATCGATTAACATTCGATCGCTGCCGTTGATCGACGACCGGTCGATTGGTATGGTAACACCCTTAGACAGTGGACAGAGTGTTGACTGGACAGCATTGACACGGATACTATACTACCGCGATATGTATTCATTTTTTGTCAACACGCTAACGATACGAGAAGGTCCAAGTTGTGATACAAGGGCGTCGATGATATATCGCTTGATACCAGCTCCGCAATGTATTGTAACTTGCGCGATATTCTCACATCGCCTAAATGAAGCTTTAGACCAGGGATGATGAACGAATGGTACATGGCACAATATTTTGGGCACCTCACTAATCACTAAACTCTTCATACACTGAGAATAATGTATAGAGAGATTGACATTGTGGTAAGATACATTGTTCCGTACACTTTTTGGTAATCAGAACACAACATGATACGTGAACCCCAACATGTAAAACTTCTGTGCCCCGCGCGAACTTATTTTGGATTCTGCAGCACGGCTGCGAATGCTGCGATTCAATTATTTTTCTCTTTAGAAAACAAGCACGTTGTTACGTATAGGTTTGCCAGCCCTGCTTTAGGCTTTAGTGCTTTTAAAGACTAAAAGCATAAGAGACATATACTTAAATGATATATCGGTTAACTCACGCGTATTAATCGAGATAGCCCGACTAGTTTCGGACCAAACCTGAGTCCTTAATCATGAGCTGGCGCGATTCCGGCGCCGCACAGTGGGACGGATTTCGGGTTTCATAGACATCCGATTAGTAACCTCGAAAGTGATGACTTTTATGCCTGAATATCTTTCGGAAGACCACATACATACTTTAAAATTGTATCATTATAGTATAGACTCATAAACGGCTCATTGAGAAATTTTTATTCAAAAATTTGTATGAAGCTGAACAAATAAAAGGACATATCTCCGGTCTCGCACAATTGGCCCTAATTCTTTTTCAGGGAGTCAATCTTTGAATTATTTGAAATTTTTTGATATATTGCATTATACGGCCAGAGGTGCGAAACATTTTTTTTTTTAATTATTTAACTTTTTTTTTCGTAAGTATCAAAAGTTTTAGTTTAGGCCAGCTTGACGTCTATATCTAGCGCAATAGTGACAATTATTTAACTTGATTTAACATACATACATAACATAACCATTTGTAAACTATTCATCAATCAAGAAATATTCGATTATTTAAAATAATAAACACGATATATGTATAAAAATAACATAATCAAAGATAAGTCATAATTAATTTGGAAACAATATTATGAAATGGCAATCTTAAATCTTAAAAAACATAAATTAATAAAAAAAAATCTTACATCTTAAAAAAAATAAAAAGATAAGTATTCATGAAACTAAAATTAATGTCATAATAACAATCACACTCCAAATCATCACGATCATTCAGAGTCCGAATCAGAGTCAGAGTCCATTTCAGAGTCAGAGGCTAAATGAGAAATGTCTGTGAATTCAAACTCAGGTTGTTGAAGCTTAAGTAAATCAAGGGTTTCACTAAAGAAAGTTTTTTTTTTCTTCGCACCAAAAGTGGGTCTTATCGATGAAATAAGTGGATCCGAAGAAAGAAGAAGAAAATTTAAAATGTCTTCATTGGAAGTCACACTACTTTTCTTACGGGAGTTGTGTTCCCTGAATCTTCGGAAATCCTTATTGCGGGCTTCCGAAGCCTCTTCAGAGAGGTTTCCGATTGGTACTATTGCATTACAAGTAATGATGTCAGCTCCATGAAGTAGCAGTTTGTGCACGGTTGCAGACATGTAGTACCAATTATACAAGGACACGTACCGTTCAGCAGTTTTGTATGCGTAATCTTTGAATTTTACGGTATTCACATCCTCACCGGAAGTTATCGCTTGCAAAATAACAGCAAACCTGTGAATCAGTTCCGCATCGAGTCCTGTTATATCGGCAGTTTTCACTGGATCTTCAAAGAATTTTCTCGCTGTGTTACCGTCATTGGTCGTACCATGGCCTTGCTTCACTACATCAATCAGTAAGCCGAGTTCATTTTTAAAACGATTTTGAACTATCTTCTTTTTCGCATCTCTTACATTTTGTTCTTCTTTTCCTCTTAGAGACGATTTTTTTATATCAAGTCTGTATGATATATTTAAAAGGCATCCCATCACATTTATACGTGCATGCAGCGAAGATAGTCCAAACTTCAACATTTCCGGTGATGTCACTCTTTTTTCTACAAGTTTCAAGTTGTTCATCTCGGTCGGTTTCGCTAAACAAATGTAGCAAGCAAATGTAGTTTTTATTGCACTAGATATAGACGCCAAGCTGGCCTAAACTAAAACTTTTGATACTTACAAAAAAAAAAGTTTAATAATTAAAAAAAAAATGTTTCGCACCTCTGGCCGTATAATGCAATATATCAAAAAATTTCATATAATTCAAAGATTGACTCCCTGAAAAAGAATTAGGGCCAATTGTGCGAGACCGGAGATATGTCCTTTTATTTGTTCAGCTTCATACAAATTTTTGAATAAAAATTTCTCAATGAGCCGTTTATGAGTCTATACTATAATGATACAATTTTAAAGTATGTATGTGGTCTTCCGAAAGATATTCAGGCATAAAAGTCATCACTTTCGAGGTTACTAATCGGATGTCTATGAAACCCGAAATCCGTCCCACAGTGCGCCGCGAGTAAGCCGTTATATCATTTAAGTTTCATACTCACGAAAGTTATTATAAAAACATAAGACACAGAACAATACAGAGTTTAATACAGTCTTTCTCCATCAAGTGGTATCCCATCCAACTCCGGTTGTCTCTCTTCTTCGGGCGGGTGTCCCCACTTGGGCCGGCAGCCGTTGTGCGCGTGGTACGGCGGGATCCGGTCGTCCCGGATCATCTCGTACGCCAGCCGGGCAATACCGGTCTGGTACTCAGACAGACCAGTGTGGAAGAGGTGGGGGCGCGTGTAGCCGAATACTGTAAGAGATGTGATGATGAATATATTGTTTTATAAAGGGACCTACTCTTTTTCTCAAAGACTGGTGAAGTTGAAGAAGCGAGACGCATGGCAAAGAGAGTCGTGCCTCGTCAAACAGTGCTACAATCTTAATTTATTAGGTGACCCCATGGTAACGTATGTACAAAAGTTAAAGGAAACATACGTAATTTGTTAAGAACGAAATGGTGAAAAACGTAATAAAGAATAAGCAAAAGCTGTAACTTGTGACCATTTCTAAAATGTATGTAGAAAATTTGCTATACCTACAACGGGGAAGATAATCAAGAAAAAAATTATAGCACCAACTATTACAACCATAAAAATGTGCTGTATTATGTCAAAACATGGCCACTTTATGTCCGTACTCATTATATTTCCAAGTGTAGCGTGTCGGTACCACATCAGGCTGGTTAACAAGTTATAACTGCCGCCGCTTTGTTCCCGCGTTGATGGTACGAGGCGCAATTACTGTCACCGCATTGTGAACGCGTTTGCTGATACTCGAGCAAGAGCCATTATTACCGACAATAGTGTTGGTGATAATGGCACGTCACAATCACCTGAGTGCTGGGTAGTTGTTGGAACTACTATAAATGTGTAGCCAGGAATATGGTCATTTAGATTTAATATTCCTTACAAAACCTAGCGTTCTTCTAAATCTATAAAGTAAAGTATCAATAATGAAAGTCTATAAACATAATTATATTTCAGAAAATATTGTAACAGACATGCAAAAATGGCCTGTATGTATGACTCCAGTTCTGTGTTATGTTAAAGTTATTGTTCTTTATACCCGTTTTAGCGGAAAGCAAGCTATATCTATCCACTGATGCATCAAATTCCAAATAACGATAAATCTCTTCCACGTTGATCTTTAACAACTAAATGTAGGTACAAAGCAACAAATCATATTGAAATAAAGCTCTCGAAATATCTCAACAAAATGAAAACATCAAATAATTACTTAAACAAACATACAAAAGGAAGTGCGTCGTATTAACCGCGTGTTCGCTAACAAAAATATCAGTGCAGTGCATTTGTTTTGTTGACTCAACAACAATATACTCACTTACGTCACAGCCGGTCCGTTTGCAAAACAAACCATATTGTTACACATTGTTATAATGCATTCATTCAATAGATAATAAGAGAAATGCTTTCATCACCGTGATGACAGATACTTAATTATATATTAACTAACTACGCTTGAACAATTACATTTTGTCTAACAGAAAAGTTCATAGGAAATCGTTATGCTTACATACACGCTATGTTGTTCTAAACACTAATTCTTCTATACCAAGTGTAATTACTTCTATCCTAATTGAAGTCGTAATGAAAATGCGCATTCCCAAATGCCCGTAATACAATCAACTCGTTGGTTTTGTCACCGCAAAGCTGATTTAAAGAGCTTTTAACAAAGAAAACTTAATATAATGAGTTTTCTGGCTTTGTAATTGCTTTCAAAGTCGGTAAGTTGAAAAGTTTTGTTTTGGCATTACACCGCTATGAACTTATGGCACTAGGTATTATTCTACAGCAATGCCGTAATCTAAGTAAGTTACCATTTTTCATTTGCTTTTTTTGTATTCATCAATTATAGAATTGAACAGCAGACATATTTTAGACAACAAACGGGTCTTATTCGCGATGTAATTCGATATTTCTTTTCTCCCTACGTATCAGCCGCACCGACTGTGGTCACGAGTGGACTGTGAACGGTGGTCTACCGTTTGTTGCCCAAAATATGTGTAGGTATAAGTCGCGAAAGTTTAAAACCATAGAGAAAAAGTCAGCACAAATAATCGTGGAACCAGTCAACTTCTTCCATCCTTCCTTATCTTTCACTTCTTCTATCTTGTTTACCCCACTAACTAAACTATATAGAACTAACCCCTGAAGTGCGTCCTCAGCGGTTCCAGCGTGGGCTTGTTGAGGTCCATCTCGTAGATCTCCCTCGCTTCGTTCATCAGCTCCGTGTCCTTGATGGCCAGTTTCTGTATCTGCAGCACCGACTCCACCACCTCCTTCTTAGCCATGACCTCTGAACATGGCTTCAATTTCTTGATACGCGGCTTGAATTGACGGTATTTGAATTCTGGCAGAAAGAGAACGCGGAATTTATATGGTTTTTTATTATAGAGATGTTGTGTGTAAGATGTGATTTATTGTACAAGTAATTACAAAATGGTAAAAATAAACTATTGAAGGAAAGAAGTATGAGTTAGCGAGTTTAGGTACAGAAAAACTACTGTCGACTCTATTACATCTGTCGAACTATCTTCTAATTTGATGTCAAAAAATCTGAATCATCTTTTATGTATAAGTGCGTCTAACAAGGTACCTAAGTCAATGAGAAACTGATTATGGATAACTGGGTATATTAGTCTAAGGGCTGATAAACTGAGATATGAATCTTCCAGTCTTGCTTCAAAAATATCTAAATTATCAAGCATATACTACATACGTGTACGAATTTCAGACCTACGTTTAACCTAGATCGAAGTCGTATTATAAACACAAAAAAATATATCAAACTTGGATCAAGATGTGCGCAGTAGTCATTGTGATAGGTGGATTGCCCGCGAAGACTCTTCATCGTAGCCTTGATGAACTGCTCCACCTCCTCGTCCGTCCATGCTTTCTGCCATACACACAATATCATACATTCAATACACAAATATAACTTGTAATAAATGAAGTAGCTAGTTGTAATTTCTTACATCCTGTGTCCCAACTTTTGGGTCGAGCCATTTTCCTTCCATCTTGGCCCATCTTTGTTGCGGAAGACATCTAAACAAGCACTTGAAAAGTTATTTTTCTAATAAAACACAAACTATCAAAATGTGTGTGTATAAACACTTTAGTTCCGTAGTAGATATTATAAATAATGAAAAATAACTCACATTTTTGTTTTTCTGATAGGATGCTGTCGATATTCATCGAAATATTCTGTTAAAAAAGACATGATTCACACATTAATTTAATTAAAATTTCATCTAAAAACTTGTCCAAAAGACTCACAAATCGTAAATGTCCGCGTGACACTAGATTTTTAAAGTTTTTATTCATGAAGGTTAAAGTAGGTGAGAACTTAAAAGTTTTGAACGAAATGAGGTTTTATGTCTGTTGTGTTGCTGCAACTTGTAAGTTTTCTAATCAACTGAACATAAGCTTGTAATTTTTCTTTGTAAGTTCTTTCATAATAAGGTTAGAGTTATTGCGGTTTTGCATGTCGAGCCAGACTTTTTTATAGGGGTCGCCAACTTTTTACCGCAACTCAAACACATTGCAAAAACAAATATTATTAAGTTAAGCTAGCTATTTTATAGACGCCTAGGTTAATATTAGTTGTTGTCTGCACGTAGGACGGAATGTCAGGAGGTGGTTATCATGCCCACTGGTGCATCTAAATACAGTGTACTCGATTCCTGCATCCCACAAACATTTATATCGTTTGATAATTTTTGAAGTCCGCGGAAACACAATTACAACAGTACTATGTGGTAATTCAAGCAGTGACGTAGTTAGCGAAATTAGTGTATCAGAGCGGATATCACGACGTCATTAGTTAACACGTGTAACCGCAGTTGCCGGTCTATTACAAGCTTGCAATTAATGCTATTACTGTCTAGCCGGCGGGGCGCCTCAAATTCTCAACTTCAATGTACCAGTTGCCAGTGCCTACATATTTTTAATTTTGATAAGACTGCATGAGTGGATTCACAGTTTATACTGTGGAACTACTCATGCAGTCTTAATAAATAAATAAAAACGTAATTTCTTTGTGTCCCGGGTCTATAAAAAATTCAGGTCACATACGCAAAGAACATCCAGTCTTTAACAAGCATTTTTAAGTCTACAAATGTTACTAGCATAACTTCTAACCTCATCTGCATAACTCCGTTGGTCTTCTTAGAAGTAGGTATTTCAAACCATTATTAAGAGTATGTTATTCTTCTACCAAAAAAAATATTAGAAACAACCACAAGTTGGTGTCCCCTATCATTTCGCGACCTTTGATCGGCTCACGATTTTTATGCTCGCTACCTGCTAGCGTGACCAGCGCGACTAAATCATGAGATCGCGGTATTTTTAGATATACACTTTGTCGTAAAATTGTCTGTATTGAAGGTCAACATCGATCAAAATGATATGTTACTTACAATTTGTGTTGCAGTCTGAACTTGTCGCTTGTACAGTGCGGACATGTGTTTTTACAAAAGTAGGTAAGAAATGTTCACTGTACAGTTAGCTATAGAATAACTTGGGATTTTGTAACTGCCTTGAAATTCGCTGTAAATGGGACTCTCGAAACCACTTGTAATTTGTAGAAACTTTAACTTTCGTAGTAGCTCGAAATGACTTAATAAGCAAATGGGATATTTGTAGCAACATCGACATGACTTCCGCAGGAAATGAGATCTTCGTAGCAATTAGGAATCTGTAGTAAATGAGATATTCTTAACAAATGGAACGGAAAAAGGATGTTCGTAGCAAGTAAGACAGTCATAGCAAAATCTATTTGTAGTGTAAGATATTTATATCTTTCGGAGAATCTACCAATATCTTTTGTTCATACCTACCCTTTGAGGGCGGTTCATCCCTAATTATTTTTTTTAAATGAACAGTGCCGCTCGTCTGTGCAGCCTGGTACTTGCGATGTAAACGAATCTTTCAACAATACATGAGGATGGTACCAGGAGACTATGAAGAGATAGTAAATGGGGAGTAGGGAAGATTGGTTGTATTCAAATTCACTTTCGACTGTTAGGCGGTATGAAGATCGCCACGCGCAGATAGTCACTTATACATTACTATTCACTTCGATTCGAAGTTTTATTCCTCGAACGTTTATCAAAACACATCAAGTTATTCATATACATAGAAATAAGAATACAATCGGTGAAGAATATGCATTTAAAACAAGGATTTATTAAAGAATTCGAAGATAATACTGTCTGGTGTAAATGTAAACAGAGGGTAAATAAAAGAACAATACCTATTAATTAATAAACATAGTTTATTGTAGCTAATTAAAGATGACAATAATTTGAAAGAAATACGTAACATAACGCAACATACACCACTTTGGACTGTAACAATTTATTTTAAGAAGTCCTTATTTTAATCTTAGTCCTAATTAATTATGGTCACAATTTACATGTTAGTCAATATTCAAATGATTTTTTTCATAATCGTCGCTGCTTTTAAACTAAAATCAAGTGTTTCGAGTAAGGTTTAATTTAAAATCACACTTTTGTGGTACAATTAAAAATACCTTTTGTATCAAGTAATCATCAAATATTTTTAGTCAAACTTTTATATAATTCATTTTGTATATTTAATATAAAATTAAAGGGTTCGCCCCTAATTGGAAATTATCCAATTTTAAAATACTTTATCATCAAACCATAGAGAAAGGTTGAAACCTCATACATTACGGGAACACTAACAGAAATGAGATAATTAGTGTAAACCGTTAACTCATTTAAACAGACTTTGCATTGTGACTTAACTATAGCTTGTCTTACATTAACATCTCCACATACGAATGAACTGAACTACTGTATTGGATACTTCAATGAGATAATCAGTACTACTCGTAAACAGGAAACTGATTCCGAATCTATTACAACATTTAATCATTTCAAACTTTATGGCTAACATATTCTTATAACTGGCTAATACAACATTAAAATGAATGTCACACATATTTCCTCTGCATATTAACGAGCCTATTGCAATTAAATAAGTTTTAAGATAAAATGCAACACATTTTGTGCTGTTGCTCGCTCTGAAATAATCTTAGCTATTACCTACTATATTAATTAAACCATTTGCACAAAAAGTATTATGAGTCAAAGTCCAGCGTTTATAAAACACTAAGATTAAAAAGCGATCGCTTTTAATAGTCCAACACGTGTAGGATATTGTCACTGCGCTCAACACTTCACCTCAGGCAACGCACACATACAACTTTACACCTCTGTAACAAGTCTATATTCTACTGTACATGGAGAGACACCAATTTATGAGAATTCTTGTGATCTATATAAATTAAGATTGTGTCTCATTACAATTATTGAACATCAATTACTATCGAGATAGGGAAAGCTTGGTCATTTGATATCTTATTCACAAAATAATAGATACTGATAATAAAATATGTGTTCCGATGAACTATAATGCTGCGAAAATAATAATAGTTCCAATGAAGATCTTAGAATATTATTTATAATAGAAAAAATGATTTAAACTAAATAATTAACAAGTTACCCTGTGGTTTTCCACGATTTTAAATGCTTAATCACTTTATATTAAAAATAAACTAACATATTCATAGAGATATTGCAAAATAACTGTTTAAGCCAATCAATGACCATAGACAGGGGAAAGGGGTAGAATAGTGGGGAGAGAACGATATTGCACAATCGTTATAGAGCTTCATTCAATAAGCAGGTTTGTCTTAACACGAGTATAAGAATATACAAAATGATATTTGATTTATTACTACTTAACTACGACATATTATATGGTCTGACTTACTTACGCTGCCTTAAATACGATTTCTCAATTCATGTTGTAATAATACATAAAATGTAATTACAAGGTATATAGTTTGTTAAGACAGCGCGTTTGTACCTCAGCACATACTTATCGTTAACAATACGTTTTATAAACTCTATATTAACACATCTTTTACTATCTAAAACCTATGATATAGATATCTCTGAGATGAAACAATGCTGAAGAAAACGATTATGATTCATTAAAATCTACTTCATTATACTTACAAAATAATGAGTTGATTAAATTGTAATAATGTGTAACCACTTACGACGATACTAAGTCATTTTGTAAGCGGCAGGTAGACTTAAACATACAATGATTAAAACACGATTTCTGCCCTAAAACTATTGAACTATATGTTACTTCTGCATCGCAAGTTATATTAACCATCATGTACCATTTGGTAGCAGTAAGATGACGTGGCTGTGCTTTGACTCTTGCAATTGCCATGATCAAGGATTTGAGTGATAATATATTTGTAACATACAGTTGCATATCTGACTACATTATATGGATAAAATTGTAGTTTATTATGTATAAAGAATCTGGCGTCAAGAATCTCCTTGCTTGCTTTCTAACAGCAACAATGCTCCACAAAAATAGTATTGCCAGTGGAGTCGTACACCATTGTAATTTGAATAATAAACCACAATTTGATCTGTTACAATAGAAATCGCATTTATCTCAGAAACTAACATTACAGTTGAACGACTTGATAAATAAAGTGTATATGAGTTACGAGGTTTTGTTGTGTGTGTGTGGTTGCTGAGTGTGAGGCGATCAGAAGCGCGCGCGGATGTAGACGGCGGCCACGTCGTGGTTGGCGTAGCCGAGGCGCTTCGCGTGCTTGAAGATCTCGTTGGTGGTCGCCGACAGCGGCAGGGACTGCTCCAGCGCGTCGCCCAGTCCTAGCGCTAGCTTCAGGTCCTTCTGCATGTGCATCAGCGGCTGGTGCGTCGAGTAGGAAGACTCGATCATGGCTGAAATGTGAAATGTTTTGTTAGTATGAAAGTAGTTTGTTGTGTTTTAAGAAATTTGCTTAATTCTAGAGCCCTTTATTGCATTACACGTAGGTCAGTGGTAAAAACTATTATAGGTAAATTTGTGGACTCTGTCGGTCACAACAGGGTACTAACTTTACGTTATTGCTGTGAATAATGAATGAAAGTTAGTGCACTCAAGAGAAAGCAATGTGGGAGGTAGGAAGAGAGAGTTATTTTATTAACAATGATACATCACAAGCCAATGCTTTAGACAATTAAAGGGGCGATGTAAATTATGTCCCTTGAGTATGAGATGCGGGGAGGCGAGCGGCGTGAGCGCCAGCACGTCGAGCAGGTCCATAGTGTGAGAGGGAGGGCAGTGTGCAGTACGTACCGCGTCCCTTGAGTATGAGATGCGGGGAGGCGAGCGGCGTGAGCGCCAGCACGTCGAGCAGGTCCATAGTGTGAGAGGGAGGGCAGTGTGCAGTACGTACCGCGTCCCTTGAGTATGAGATGCGGGGAGGCGAGCGGCGTGAGCGCCAGCACGTCGAGCAGGTCCATAGTGTGAGAGGGAGGGCAGTGTGCAGTACGTACCGCGTCCCTTGAGTATGAGATGCGGGGAGGCGAGCGGCGTGAGCGCCAGCACGTCGAGCAGGTCCATAGTGTGAGAGGGAGGGCAGTGTGCAGTACGTACCGCGTCCCTTGAGTATGAGATGCGGGGAGGCGAGCGGCGTGAGCGCCAGCACGTCGAGCAGGTCCATAGTGTGAGAGGGAGGGCAGTGTGCAGTACGTACCGCGTCCCTTGAGTATGAGATGCGGGGAGGCGAGCGGCGTGAGCGCCAGCACGTCGAGCAGGTCCATAGTGTGAGAGGGAGGGCAGTGTGCAGTACGTACCGCGTCCCTTGAGTATGAGATGCGGGGAGGCGAGCGGCGTGAGCGCCAGCACGTCGAGCAGGTCCATAGTGTGAGAGGGAGGGCAGTGTGCAGTACGTACCGCGTCCCTTGAGTATGAGATGCGGGGAGGCGAGCGGCGTGAGCGCCAGCACGTCGAGCAGGTCCATAGTGTGAGAGGGAGGGCAGTGTGCAGTACGTACCGCGTCCCTTGAGTATGAGATGCGGGGAGGCGAGCGGCGTGAGCGCCAGCACGTCGAGCAGGTCCATAGTGTGAGAGGGAGGGCAGTGTGCAGTACGTACCGCGTCCCTTGAGTATGAGATGCGGGGAGGCGAGCGGCGTGAGCGCCAGCACGTCGAGCAGGTCCATAGTGTGAGAGGGAGGGCAGTGTGCAGTACGTACCGCGTCCCTTGAGTATGAGATGCGGGGAGGCGAGCGGCGTGAGCGCCAGCACGTCGAGCAGGTCCATAGTGTGAGAGGGAGGGCAGTGTGCAGTACGTACCGCGTCCCTTGAGTATGAGATGCGGGGAGGCGAGCGGCGTGAGCGCCAGCACGTCGAGCAGGTCCATAGTGTGAGAGGGAGGGCAGTGTGCAGTACGTACCGCGTCCCTTGAGTATGAGATGCGGGGAGGCGAGCGGCGTGAGCGCCAGCACGTCGAGCAGGTCCATAGTGTGAGAGGGAGGGCAGTGTGCAGTACGTACCGCGTCCCTTGAGTATGAGATGCGGGGAGGCGAGCGGCGTGAGCGCCAGCACGTCGAGCAGGTCCATAGTGTGAGAGGGAGGGCAGTGTGCAGTACGTACCGCGTCCCTTGAGTATGAGATGCGGGGAGGCGAGCGGCGTGAGCGCCAGCACGTCGAGCAGGTCCATAGTGTGAGAGGGAGGGCAGTGTGCAGTACGTACCGCGTCCCTTGAGTATGAGATGCGGGGAGGCGAGCGGCGTGAGCGCCAGCACGTCGAGCAGGTCCATAGTGTGAGAGGGAGGGCAGTGTGCAGTACGTACCGCGTCCCTTGAGTATGAGATGCGGGGAGGCGAGCGGCGTGAGCGCCAGCACGTCGAGCAGGTCCATAGTGTGAGAGGGAGGGCAGTGTGCAGTACGTACCGCGTCCCTTGAGTATGAGATGCGGGGAGGCGAGCGGCGTGAGCGCCAGCACGTCGAGCAGGTCCATAGTGTGAGAGGGAGGGCAGTGTGCAGTACGTACCGCGTCCCTTGAGTATGAGATGCGGGGAGGCGAGCGGCGTGAGCGCCAGCACGTCGAGCAGGTCCATAGTGTGAGAGGGAGGGCAGTGTGCAGTACGTACCGCGTCCCTTGAGTATGAGATGCGGGGAGGCGAGCGGCGTGAGCGCCAGCACGTCGAGCAGGTCCATAGTGTGAGAGGGAGGGCAGTGTGCAGTACGTACCGCGTCCCTTGAGTATGAGATGCGGGGAGGCGAGCGGCGTGAGCGCCAGCACGTCGAGCAGGTCCATAGTGTGAGAGGGAGGGCAGTGTGCAGTACGTACCGCGTCCCTTGAGTATGAGATGCGGGGAGGCGAGCGGCGTGAGCGCCAGCACGTCGAGCAGGTCCATAGTGTGAGAGGGAGGGCAGTGTGCAGTACGTACCGCGTCCCTTGAGTATGAGATGCGGGGAGGCGAGCGGCGTGAGCGCCAGCACGTCGAGCAGGTCCATAGTGTGAGAGGGAGGGCAGTGTGCAGTACGTACCGCGTCCCTTGAGTATGAGATGCGGGGAGGCGAGCGGCGTGAGCGCCAGCACGTCGAGCAGGTCCATAGTGTGAGAGGGAGGGCAGTGTGCAGTACGTACCGCGTCCCTTGAGTATGAGATGCGGGGAGGCGAGCGGCGTGAGCGCCAGCACGTCGAGCAGGTCCATAGTGTGAGAGGGAGGGCAGTGTGCAGTACGTACCGCGTCCCTTGAGTATGAGATGCGGGGAGGCGAGCGGCGTGAGCGCCAGCACGTCGAGCAGGTCCATAGTGTGAGAGGGAGGGCAGTGTGCAGTACGTACCGCGTCCCTTGAGTATGAGATGCGGGGAGGCGAGCGGCGTGAGCGCCAGCACGTCGAGCAGGTCCATAGTGTGAGAGGGAGGGCAGTGTGCAGTACGTACCGCGTCCCTTGAGTATGAGATGCGGGGAGGCGAGCGGCGTGAGCGCCAGCACGTCGAGCAGGTCCATAGTGTGAGAGGGAGGGCAGTGTGCAGTACGTACCGCGTCCCTTGAGTATGAGATGCGGGGAGGCGAGCGGCGTGAGCGCCAGCACGTCGAGCAGGTCCATAGTGTGAGAGGGAGGGCAGTGTGCAGTACGTACCGCGTCCCTTGAGTATGAGATGCGGGGAGGCGAGCGGCGTGAGCGCCAGCACGTCGAGCAGGTCCATAGTGTGAGAGGGAGGGCAGTGTGCAGTACGTACCGCGTCCCTTGAGTATGAGATGCGGGGAGGCGAGCGGCGTGAGCGCCAGCACGTCGAGCAGGTCCATAGTGTGAGAGGGAGGGCAGTGTGCAGTACGTACCGCGTCCCTTGAGTATGAGATGCGGGGAGGCGAGCGGCGTGAGCGCCAGCACGTCGAGCAGGTCCATAGTGTGAGAGGGAGGGCAGTGTGCAGTACGTACCGCGTCCCTTGAGTATGAGATGCGGGGAGGCGAGCGGCGTGAGCGCCAGCACGTCGAGCAGGTCCATAGTGTGAGAGGGAGGGCAGTGTGCAGTACGTACCGCGTCCCTTGAGTATGAGATGCGGGGAGGCGAGCGGCGTGAGCGCCAGCACGTCGAGCAGGTCCATAGTGTGAGAGGGAGGGCAGTGTGCAGTACGTACCGCGTCCCTTGAGTATGAGATGCGGGGAGGCGAGCGGCGTGAGCGCCAGCACGTCGAGCAGGTCCATAGTGTGAGAGGGAGGGCAGTGTGCAGTACGTACCGCGTCCCTTGAGTATGAGATGCGGGGAGGCGAGCGGCGTGAGCGCCAGCACGTCGAGCAGGTCCATAGTGTGAGAGGGAGGGCAGTGTGCAGTACGTACCGCGTCCCTTGAGTATGAGATGCGGGGAGGCGAGCGGCGTGAGCGCCAGCACGTCGAGCAGGTCCATAGTGTGAGAGGGAGGGCAGTGTGCAGTACGTACCGCGTCCCTTGAGTATGAGATGCGGGGAGGCGAGCGGCGTGAGCGCCAGCACGTCGAGCAGGTCCATAGTGTGAGAGGGAGGGCAGTGTGCAGTACGTACCGCGTCCCTTGAGTATGAGATGCGGGGAGGCGAGCGGCGTGAGCGCCAGCACGTCGAGCAGGTCCATAGTGTGAGAGGGAGGGCAGTGTGCAGTACGTACCGCGTCCCTTGAGTATGAGATGCGGGGAGGCGAGCGGCGTGAGCGCCAGCACGTCGAGCAGGTCCATAGTGTGAGAGGGAGGGCAGTGTGCAGTACGTACCGCGTCCCTTGAGTATGAGATGCGGGGAGGCGAGCGGCGTGAGCGCCAGCACGTCGAGCAGGTCTGCCTGGTTGAGGCCGGCGCGGTCGGCCAGCGCGAGGCCCTCCGCCAGCGCGGCCAGCGACACGCCGCCCACCACCTGCAGCACCGAGTTCATCTTCGACGCGTTGCCGATGTCACCTGCACACCATACATACGGTTTAATACTTCGGCTCTACTACACGGCATTGTAATTCATTGCTAACTATCTCAGAGACCCCCCACACTAGCGTCTTTCGAGCGTTGTCGTCGTGCCAGCATCCGCGTGACGTTGACGCCGCGGCGACGCGACGCCAGCGCTGGCCGCCAAACGAACGCCGAGCGTGCGCGGCGCTGGCAACGCGTCACCGTTGTTGTTCACAAAAAACGTTGAAGTGAGGGAGGGTCTCTTAAGTGCGGGGGCACACCCTCGCAATAAGGCTAAATTCATGTGACGCAAGGCACATCGCATTTACAACACGAGACTGATAGATAATTCTATGTAACCCGGCAAAGTACTCAAAACTTGAGCTTAGCGGGTCAACTGTACAGACCTGTTTAATTAAAATGCTGAAAAGCATTTATGGTACACAGATTGGGCGGATAGTATCGTCTGTCTGTCCCTTTTCTATTTCTGTGGTCTATCCTTATATACAGGGTGTAAGAAAACTACTATAACGATCCTGAACAGGCGTATACTACTATCAATCTAAATACCAGAAAACGTATTTTTGGAGGTCAATATCAAAAACTGTTAAAGTTATTAATTTTTGTTCCATCCATCTAACGCAAAATTCTCCCCAAAACTCGGCAAAATTTCATAGCACTGACAACACTCCACACCACCGCGGCATCTATCTGATCTATTGTACTATTGCTTTAAAGGAGCCGACAGGTCCAAAATAAAATAAAATGTCAAAAAAATAATGTTATTTATTTTATGTCAAAGGAACCGCCAGCCTTTCGGCGCGTACACAACTACCGTGGTTTCCTTTGATGATGCCGCCGACCGACTGAGCGACGCTCAGTCAGTCTCAGTCTCGTGTAGAAAGCGCTTCTGACAAGACTTCCGTGTTCTTATTAGATTTTCGCTAATTGTTAAGATGTCGTACTCTAACGAAACTTATTTCGATATGTTAATGTGTCTCGGTTATTGTAACTGCAATTATGCGGCTGCTCGTAGAGAGTTTGAGGTGTGTTTTGGTGCGCGAGGTATACCAGTGCCGTCTGTACAGGCATTTCAGCGTCTCCACGTCAGAACGTTCCAAACTGGCAATGTTCACAGTACGGAGGTGCAACGTGCTGATACCGGGAGGCCATGAACACATGACGACCTCGAAGAAAGTGTTCTTGGTATGTTTGCCGTGGATCCTACGCAAAGCACGCGTGTAGCTGCGGCGGAGTTAAAATGTTAAAATGTAGTTCAATGTTTCTTATGGATGTCTAACAGCAGATACCTACACACGCATAAGGTACTTCAAATAATAAACTTAATTTTCATCATAAATTTCACACGAATAACTTACAATCACTAAAAACATTCTAAGACTCGGTAGGTATTTATTCATTTAAAAGAAGGCCAACCTAAAACATAAGAAAATAGTTCCTACGTAACAGATACCTACTTCACTACTTTACAACATCTAAAATACTTAATACCTTAGCTAACAAAAAATGGTTCCTTAAAAAACGCAATAGGAAAAGTACTAAACCGCCAATACATTAAAAGGTATTTTTAATTCACCATCATTGAAGTTACGTTTATCACATTTTAATGACGAAAATATTTACAATCGTTAGAATAATTTTATTAAATATTATTTAGAGAAACATGATTAATTCTTTTTAGCAAGCTCATTACGGCCAATCTAATTTATAAACACATTTTTCATTTGTCTCTTGACTACGATATCCAACAACTTCAAAACAATTGTAAATTCGTATCGTTAGTCGTACGTAGGTACAATAATAATACTATCGTCTCGCATGCGACAGCGACAACCGTAAATAAACCACTTAAGAGTGCTTACTTTACACAGAACATAAATATTATCTTTCTCTAAACTAAATTAAAATACATTATCAAAACAGGTACCAAGATTTTAGTTATTACAATAGAAATCTGTATTATCAGTTATCACTAAATTCAACTACTAACAATAAATGGTTAATTTGCCTACAGTTGTATACCCTACGAAAGATATTGTACCCAAATGTATTGTTAGTTTTCTTTACTGACAAATAATCTCAAAATTATGTTGACTCGTCGAGCGCCTAACTGCCTATTTTAAAAAACCAATTCGATGCTCACCACTGGATTCATTATTTTGTGGTAGGTATTACAACGATACCACCGTGACTCACCGTGGCTCTTTTGAGTGTGAATCGTAAATAAAATGCTAAACATCAGCATATGATTGTAAATCTGCAAGGTAGGTAATGAATTTCGTCTTTAAAACATGTAGCGTAGGTAAAAAATAGAACAAATATCATACGTTTTGCGATGAAAATATTAATTGAACCTAATGCCTCTGCAAATAAGGTTGCCTTTGCAAAAGGTGCCGTCTTGCGATAGCGGCACCTTTGACTTCGGCTCGGGACAAATAATTTTCAAACATAATTCTTTTTATTTTATGTCAAAAAAGCCGACCGTCCTTTCGGCAAATGCACTATTTTCTTTGTTGGGACCGACATAGGGACATGATCGATATTAGAAAAACATCGATATCTAATATCGATGTTTGACTTTCATCATTCAAAAGCGTTTAAGTTGACAGTTTTTTATTACTCTCTCAGGAAATAATAAGTAAAGAAATAATTTCTCTCCTACTTGAGTGAGAGTCCGCCATTTCATCAGTATTTTTTTATGACGTTGTCACATTCAACTATCGTCAGTAAACCGACGTTACAGACAACCGTTTTTTTTTCTAAAAAGATCAATTTAGCGAAATTATCAAACTCAAAAGTACGATTGATTGATGTTTTCCAGCTAAACATCGATATTTCTTCACCATCGATGAATATCGATCATCCCTATCCCGACATCAGTGCCAGTCTGATCACGGATCAGTCGCGTGTTTAAATTCGTCTCGATAAGACCTCCGAATTGTTATAAGTTTTCGCTAGATGTTATGGCGTACTCTAACGTTACTTATTTTAATATCAAGTGCCCGAAGGAAGTTTGACGCGCGATGTAGTTCGCGAGTGGTATAGGTATCAGTGCCGTCGGTACAAGTATTACTAGCATCATCTTTACATAACGAGCCAAACTGTGAGTGTTAAGGCGAGTCTTAAAGCCAGTACAGGTGTGAAAGTAACAGTGTTATTAAGTGTTATGTGATTAAACGGTTCAGAGGAGTGTTGAAGTCGAGCACGATAAACAAAATTTACAATTAAAAGTGTTAACTTTATTACACACTTAAATTGCCTTAACACCAGGTCGCTGGCCACCGCAATATCAAAAAGTCCTTTTCAGGGCTACATTAAGTTCATAGTTTCTTATGGTTGAGTAACGGCAAATACCTACATACCTACACCTGTAAGTACCATTAACATTGTTATCATCTCACATTACACACAAATAAAATTAAAATAATCATTGCGACTAACGACTCGCTAAACATACCTAGGCTAATTATTCAAGTGAAGTTCATACCTACATTCCTTTCTCATAGTTATTATTTTTAGTTAGAATTGTGTTGAAAGGTCAACTGAGGTAAATAGTTGGTAGGTAGAACAGGGATTTTCCGAATCAACTGCTTCAGGCGTTCGCAAAACCGTAGGTAGTTTGTATGTCGCAGCCGTTGACGCGATCTCCCAAGTAGTACCTAATTGTTAAGAGTTCTCGATCGTCAGCTGACGGAGTCACGCGATCGACGAGTGAATAACGCTATTTCGAAAATCAAGGTACGCTACAACTGGACTGCGACAACCAACAACATATTAATCATCGTATCGTTTGTCGTACTACTAGTGTAGTGTTGATATTATTTTGTGGTAGAAACATGCAAAATTACTGTTCAATAATAATGTCAGCTCGCGGTTCACAACGAAGATCTACCGCCGTAAATTTGTAGAAAATAGAAAATAAATTCAAAAAATGGCATACAATTTATGATGAATTACTTAAAGTGAACCTTATGTCGTTACCAGTAAAGTTGAAATTGATTTGCAACAGTATTTTTGGCGGTATGGTCAAACACCTGCGCTTGCGGTAACGGCCATCTTTGTGTTCAGGTCGTGACCCGAACGTTATCATATGTTCAGTGTGGCCAGTAATAGCGGTGGGGAAATTTAGCATTATGAATTAATTTGAACGGGGAAAAATCATAATCACGTATCGAAGTAAAAGTCGCAGCAATGTGTTTGTAACACGAGACTACATATGCCCCTTCACGATCGTTATAGTCGTTTCCTTACACCCTGTATATATCCCAATATTCTACTAGTGCTTCACCACGGTCACATGAACTTAGCCCAATATTTTACCAGAAGCATCGAAAATGGTAGAATGAAGTTCATATATCCAGCAATCAGTGATAAACAGCTGTGAATGGTTCATGATTATGATTGTCTTAAACAGAAAAACACCACTAAAATTGATTTATTGATGTGTTTAAGCAATTTTATCTTACTTATGTAAAAATGATGGTAATATTGGACATGGTATATTGATTTTGAATAAAATTGACAAAAAGTATCACGTTTCTCAGTGTCAGTATGATTTTCCAACTGATATATCTGTTCTCGAACGTATAATGAAACCCTGCAAGTAAATATCTGATTAATGATTTTGTATTGAGGGAGATAGTTCGACGAGTGGAGAGGCCTTTGTCCAACAGAAACGTTTGGGGCCAAAAATTATTAAATTTAAACTTTTTTTTGATAAATTAGATTTTTCTTTAGGAATTCTGCATTGATTAAGATTGGACACATCTCTCGGTACCAAATACAGTTTTTATTATTGACTATCTTGATTCTCTTTATATATTGATTCTCTGGAATAATGCGTATCCTAAAATAAAATACATTTAAAGGACGCTCAGATTTAGACGTTGACAGTTAACAAAAAAAAAACAACATGCATCTATGCACTATAAAAAATAAAGTAAAAAGCATAACAAAAATAAAAAAAGAAGCCCGCGATGCTTGAAATCTGCTAAAATCAATAAAAACTACAATAATAAAAAGCACAACTTAATAACAAATAAAGATACTTAAGTTTCAATATCCAACTATGAACTACTTCAAACAGAAATTGATAAATGCCAGCTAATTCAGAACTAAATACATACGTCCTGAATAATAATAATAGAGAATATAGACACAATATGTGTAACTAATAAGATAAAATCTTAATTACGTACATTATAAAAAATACATTATCATGCAACATATCTATAAAACATTGGCGCAACCATCAGGATAGGTTCATGAAAGAATAGCCAGACAGGGCTGTACACTGTAGAGTTGGAAGCCTATAGACTTTAGAGGAGACCTTTGCCCAGTAGTGGGATAGCTCATGTAGCCAAATTACATTTCTACAACCGCTAGCGTTAATAGAAACCCCGGAAACGTATGGAAATTATAATTACATTACATTACGAGCATTTTCTATAAACACTAACAATTGTAAACGTCACTTGACATAAGGGCTGTATAGGCATCCGGGGAGTCCTACATGACCCTCCGAGTTGAAGGGGATGTGTAATTCATTTTCTCACAGCGGAGAAAAAAAAAATAGGGCAGTATGACTGTTGGGAAAGTTTCTAACGCACCGCAGGCTCAACCTACAAAACAGCAAAACATAAATGTCAACGTCCAAAGTTCTTTGCGCCCGCAACCGGAGTAGCTGACTACTACCAAGGTAAAAGGAGTTCTTGCTCATCGCCTTGAAGCACGACTGGCAGTCGTCGAACAGCGAGCGGTCGCCGGCCGCCAGGATGATCAGGGTGCCTTCCTCTGCTTGGGTCTTCGAGCCTTGGATCTAGAAATACAAAGGAGACTTCTAAATGTTTGCTATAGATTGGGTTCTTGAATGGTGTAAGGAAAATTCTTTACGTGATGTTTAGTTTTGCCTTATCATCATCATCTTCCCGCCCTTATCCCATTTTACTTGGGGTCGGTGCAATACGTCTTTTTTTTCTTCTTTCTTCTTCGTTAGTTTTACTCATAATAAAATCAAGAAATTGAGTTTTACATTTAATTATTTAATGAGCTTGAGGTACGTGCAACAGTACTGCATATTATAAATTTTCTAAAACCGATTTCGACATAAAATCCATCAACGTGTACAGTTTCAAATCAGACATGAAAGTAATGAAATCTTTATTTTCCATTTCAGTCGTTTTTATTGCAAAACAACGTTACTGCAGCAGACGTTACAGCTTAAAGGAAAATACATTAGTTTCTATCTTTTAATGTTTACTACTACGAACGGGCTTTAGACAGTTAAAATTAAACATAAACATTTTATATCTGCAGTAAAATATTAATTGAATTTAAGAGTAAAAGCTTTGTTCAGTGTTATTGAAAATTCCGCTCGAGCGTTTTAATTACTAAGCTAGTCTGTTAGTCAGTTAAATATAAGACACAAAAAAGTTTATATACGGTCGAATTGAGAAACCTTCTCCTTTTTGAAGTCGGTTAAAAAATTTATAAATCTTTACAGACACAGGAGAAAAGTCAAAAATTAGCTCAGAGATAGTTACGGTAAATTTCTGATATACAACGCCTTTTCTGATCTATAAAAATCAACTGACTTAGTTTGATGTCTACCGGCAGGTTATATAAAATTTTGGTTCCTCTTATTTTATCATTGTTACCACATATACAAGACAACACAAGTAAATTTACGTCATCATCATCTCGGGCCTATTGCCCGAAGCATTCTCTACTACTCAATTACCTATGTTTTACGAACACAAGATGTGTCCTAGATTATACATATTTTTGCTACAGAGTCGTCACTGTTTACTTGTAAGTATAAATATGAATACCTGAGCTTCGAGATATCTGCCTCCCTTGCCACTGATGGCCTCGACGATGTCGTGCGACGTGTCCGCGTCTATTGAAGTCATCTCTACGTAGCCTTTGGACTCCAGCGACGGACAGTGCAGCACCCCGCAGTTGCCGAATACCATCTGAATTCAGAAAAACAAATGTTCAATACCTTATTCATTTTTTATTTAAGTAAATCTTTTCCGCACAATGTTGTGGAGCAAAATATTCATGTGTGAGCGGATAGATGATTGCAGTTGTGGAGCGTAAAGCCGCATCTCTCATGCCGCTTTTTGTCGTGTAGGATACTGTCATGCTTCTATAACTACAACAAGAGTAGAAACTAGGAAAGAGGGAAGGAAACTACTTTAAGAGGTAAAAACGGTGCGACCCTTAGAACATAAGTACCAGTAGCTTGGAGAATGAAGATGCAACTTTTAAACATTACATTTAATAAACCATCAATTATAACCTTCCTAATATTCCAATAGGTTTGAACCTTCTATGACCTCAAAGGGTTGCAGAAAACTAGCTACAGTTACAACAGAGTGATATGAACCGCGAAACGTTTCCGTACACAAAACACAATGGATGTAAAGCATTTTAATACGAAGTGTGCGCCATTGTTAACTGTTGCTCACAATGAAGATCCTGTGGTATGCAGACTGCAGCTAATTTGTTTCAGCTGTATGTAACTTTGTTAATATTCTTGTGTGTCTTGGCTACAACTATTTTATGTTGTGTACTCAATGTGTAGTTGTACGCCTTTTGTCATATCATTAAATATTAGTGGGAGGTTCTTTGCTTTGTTGAGTTCTAAAATCGATTTAGCTAGCTTGTGGCCTAGGTTTTATATGACCATGAAATCTTCGAAACGAAAAGTAAAGAACAATAATAGACATAGTATTTTCTCTTAGAAACAAAATATTTAAGATCAAAGTATTTTAAAAATAATTTACATAATATGTATACGAAAATCTTGAGATGACCTTCCTACAGACTTTTCAATGTTCAGTCTAGACTCATAATCATAACACTATCTAAGAGACGTAACCGTTATGATAAAATCATGCGTGAAAATACCATTAGGCCTAAGTAACCCTGCGTAGGAAGGTATTAAGAAAATGTGTTATAAGATTAAAGGCAAGTACTCTAAATACAGGTTAGTGAACGTCTGTATATTAATTGGAAGTCGATAACTAATTTATATTCAGACAAGAATATTGAACACAAAATGATAAGCAAGCGAGTTTAGTGTCAGCAAGTCATTATGTTCGTTATTAGGGAATACCTTAATAACGTTAGTTATTTGTTGTTTAAATATTTAAACAACAAATTACTAGAAAATTATGTTCCGTATTTAATGGGTCTTGTGGTTTCCATCGGAAGGGTTTATTCATTACTAAAGTGTCAAAGACAGTCGGAATTACTTATTTCTCGACCGAATAACCAGTCACGATCCTCAACAAATTCATACGAAGGTTTGATTACAGAAGAAATAGAAAAAACAGTTATAAGTCGTAAATAAGTTACATAGATAAAAGCACTGTGAAAGTCGGAGCAGAAGATAATTTGGAAAAATGCCAAAAAAATTAACGTAAATACACATCTACATCATAAAGTTCATCCTTTACATATTTTAACATTTCCTTCCGCTTCGCTCTCTCTTTGACCCCACTTGACCCATTAAGACCCTAATAAAGGTCGGCGCGTCGCTCGAGACAGACCTTTGTTGACCTTTGTACAAGGCTACGGGGATTACATGAATAAATTATATATTGGTACTTAATATTATTTATAAGTTGTCTACTAAATTGATTGGCTTTTTTATTGTAATGTTGGAAACTTTACCACTCTTGTCTAATGTTGAGTAAAACCTTATTATTTGACTTGTTTATGCAAAGACGATCAAGTAATAATGAAAGTCATAATGATATGACATGGTTAATTTGTTCGCTACTTCAATAAATCATAGTTACCTCTTTGGCTGCTTGTGGATCTGCCACACAGGAGAATGTGATGTCTGCCTCTTCCACCACGTCGCATGGTGTCACGGCTATGGTGGCGCCCACCTTCTCGAAGTCTTTGCACTGGAGACAACAAATAATGCAAATTATAAAAATAAATAAATAAAAAAACTTATTTAATACTCATTAATTACATCATTTTTTAATGAGTACCTTCTAATATTATGATAAGTTCGATTGGAATCTATAGAAACACACTTTGGGCTCAATTTCTTAAAATAATAATAAAACCTAAAATAAATTTTAAAACAAGTAAGTAAAAAATAACAGCTGAAAAATCAGTTAAACCAATTTAAAGTTTCCACAATAATAATCCCTATCGCCATCTACCGAAAACGAAAGAAGTGTACATTTCCGCGCCTCGACACGAGATGTCGCTGTACGTCGGCGGTGTTACCCAAGCGCAATCAATAGCTCGCCACGCCAACGATCGGGCCGCGTCAACGACCGCGGCGCGCAATGGCCGACGCCACGCGCCGCCATCTTGACGGCGCGGCGATAACGGCGCCTATCTATCCCGCACGCACGCAGCGACACCGGCGCGCACCGTGACCGCTGTCAAACGAAAGTCCGAAACGATTCGCTCGCCGAATACAACACTGTGTCAGTTTTACACGTTGTAGGAAAACGGAGAACGCATCGAGGCCTTTCTAGCGAATGCAGCGGCCCATCTTTTTTGCAATATTTGCAACTCTAGCGAACTGGTATGATAAACCCTATTTGGCGTTTTATTCATTCAATAATTGATTGAAAATAACTAGCAACGTGCTGTAAATCTATTCATCATCTATTTTGAGAGATCTCCCAGTGAGTAAAAAAACGAGTGAATTTGATAATAATATGTACAGCTTATTTTTGATATTTAGGTTATGAGTTTTTGGTATACTTATTACTAGGTACCTAGTTATTACAAACATCATGTTTTGAACAAATGTCAGGGAAACAAATCACTCAACAAGCCGTATTTTCATTTAGCCGATAAAGATGCAAAATGATGATCTTGTATTTTTTGGAGAGAGATACTGTGTGAAGCATATTTACAGGTAATGTGACGCTAAAATCAACGAAAATCACGTCTCAAATTAGATGTGTTTAGTTTATAGCTATCATCAAAGAGTTAGAGTGTTTATAGTGACAACGATCGTAAAGTATTGATGGGTCGCGAGTCGCGCCTCGCACGACAAACAACCGTAGCGTTGCGAAGGTCAATGTTTGCACAGATGGCGTCACAATTCGCATCCTAGATCTAGATAGGTACGTATACCGATATAGGAATACACCCACGTTTTCCAGACATGGATTGGCATATATTTCGAGTTTCAGACGACCTACATGGTAACTATTAGTACAGATTGTCAGCGGTGTTTCCGGATAGTGACAGCGGGAGAATTTAGTAATAAGTGTACAATCGTACGGCACTAGGTTAGAGTAGGTTACGTGTAGATCGTTATTTCGTCTGTCCATGACGTCAATGTATTTCGCAAGTGAGTATAAAATTATACGAGGACACACAATATAAGATTGTGTGTAAACATATTTATCTTAATAATGTAAGTATCAGTTTTTATTTAAACAAACATCAGAACTATTCATTTAAGTTTTACAATCGTAAAATTCATGTTTTATCGCTACTCTCGCAATATCCTATCCAATACCATTATCTTCCGTAAACAGTTAAATATTAAACGATATCCGAGTTGGCACAGTGCAGCAGTATTTGAAACTAGAATTGTATAGCATCGGCTAAATGAAATTAATAAATATTGTACAATTACCGTAGCGTATATTTTATATTGATGTTTAAATAGAAAAATATTATTAAGAGCGTGAAACCTTGATCTGTAAGTAAATATTTTAAAATTTATAACTTGACTGCCTTTGAATCGATTTACTTCAAGAATAAGCATAGTAGGTTGAAAAAAAAAGGTATTTAATAATGACAGTAAAATTGCTCTTTAAAACTACGTTAAACTTTGGGGTAGAGGTTTGAAGGCGACCCGTAACTAATAAACTTAGTAGCGACTAACGACTTCCCGACAAACATGTCATTCACAGTTTGTGGCACCGACTGGGCGACTGGACGCTGGCATTTCAAAGCGGTATTTTAACAATTTCCTTCGAGACTCGGTCGTAACATAACATAACTTCACAAAATGCATTGGTACCGTTACCGTATAATATAACACGCATAAGACTAATGAACTGTAAGATCATGATGCAGAATTATCGATAAGTAATAATCGTAATCACCTTATTTGGTCTGTGTACGGTTTGTTTCTACGCTCGCTTATTTCAGAGGAATTCAAGAAAAAGATAGGTTTTATTTAGTCAGAATAACCATATGTTTCATAATGTAGATTGTATATCTGAAAGCTGGGGTAATTAGAGTAAAATACTGACCGTATTGAATATTAATCTTAAAGCGAATTGAACCATATTGTACAATCATTTCTTTTTTAACGAAAAAGGAGAATTAATACGATACCAATATAACCCGAATCACGATATCGCATTAACTCTGGTATTGCTAAAATCGTTGGCGATAAAACTGCTGAGCGCAAAACAACATTTCCACAACGAATGCTTTATACGTTATTATCGGATAAATTAAAAAAGCAAAAAGATTGCATTACATCAGTATCGCTCATGAATGTTATTATTTCGACAAAAGCGAGAGATCGGGCGGAATCCGATACGTTGTAGCATATGGATTGACATTGACACTGTCTGCGTCGCATACGAGAGTTTCAAACGAAACAAATCCAAAACACTGGGGAAATTTTCAAGCTCACCAATTCATAGAGTAATTGCTTAGTTTATGTTACGCAACACAACTCATACCTACTCCTTTCAATTTGTGCAAATAGAGCTCGTCGCACCGTTAAAGTTTCAATAACAAGCGATGTCATAACTTGTGTTTGTCATATCTGAGCTATTTTTAGTTATTTATCGCCGTGTTTAAGTAATTACTGTCAATTTATGTAAACAAGAATGTGGCTCTTTGAATACATATATTAAATAGTGACTATTGTATTTTATTATTGTTGTAGGCTTTAGGACTGGCGCCATTGCGATAGAGTTAGGGCGCCATTGCAGTGTTATTGCAATAGAGTTCGAATCCTTAACCTGGCAATCGTTTGTCTGAAGTTTCTAACATTCGGTTAGTAATAAAGTAGCCCCACCTACTTTATTACTAACCGAATGTTAGAAACTTCAGGTAGTCCTTTATTTCCAAATACAAAGAATACAAAGCTTAAGTATAGAAAAATGCCGATGATATAGTCCTCATTCCACATGGTCAAAAGCAAATAGCTCAGACAAATAAAGCGGCTACTATCGGAAAATTCTCAGTCTTGTTTATCGATAAGTAAACGATTTCGGTCAAGGCCGGTTCATTTCTAGATTACAGACGTTTCCTTCACGAATACCTCTAATTTGGCAAAATAAGAGAGTGTTACATTATGAACGTGTTTCGGATTGGCAATCAATATCGTTTATGATTCATGTGAGCGGGCGTGGTCGAATCAGCCGCGATTACTAGCCTACACATGAATGCCGGGCTACCAGACAAAAACAAAGAATTACGATCTGTAGGTATGATAGAATGGCATCCATATTATGACTCGTTAAGCGGTCGGCAAGGACTGCAACAACACCTGTGTACACAAACCAATTTAACAACAACCAATTCTAGCGACGCGACATGTCGGTTTGATTAAAATGGCGCCATAAAGAAAAATAAAAGTTACTGACGTAGTATCGTAATATACGAAGCGCAGTAGCGCTTGGTACATTACTGTTTATTAATTGAGTTAAGCGCATCAATAACTTTATACCGATCCTTGTCAGCAAAACATTTTATAGCAGTACCGGTGATATTATTTTCTCAATATAATTCACTAGCTATTTTCTAACAAATGCAGTTGGGTCAATCACCTCTTTGTAAATTAACTTTATTATTTTCTGTTCTTTTTTGTTGTTGTTTTCTCAGCTTCATGACATCGAAGAAAACAGCTAAAATTTTAGGAATAAAATCCATTTCTCTCGCTTAGAACCTGTTTTGAAACAATATTATTTGCATACGAGGAATATGACGTTACCCAAAAGTGCACTATACCATAACATCAACGCATACGGGGAAACAATGGCATTAATTACAATTTAGTCCAAAGTATCCGACGGAACCGTTACATTGATTATTTTGTGGGTCGGACGTGCTCTTTTACCGTTCTCGTAAAGGTTAGCGGACACGTAACGCCGAGAAAGAAGTGGATACGTAATAGTAAATGAAATAGATTAGGTTATAGTCGCATAATAGTATGACAGCATCTTTTGCGCATAATAAATGGTAACCTATCGTTGCCAAGGAAACGTGTCTGTCAAAGGATGAAAAATGTCTTGTGACATACGCCTATGGAGATATTTAAAGAGGAAAACGTAGGACCTTACTAAAATGATAATGAATTCTTTATTAAATGATAAACACAACTCGTCACAAGTTAGACAGTCCCAGGAGAAAACAGCTCGCCTACACTAAAAAAAACGAAAGACATTTTGAAACAAATAACATTGATATTTTGCGAGTGAC
The DNA here is from genome assembly GCA_941860345.1 of Chrysodeixis includens. Lineage (NCBI taxonomy): Eukaryota > Metazoa > Arthropoda > Insecta > Lepidoptera > Noctuidae > Chrysodeixis > Chrysodeixis includens. Next base: position 755,764 of record OW796111.1, on the reverse strand, counting down.
ATTATAAATTCTCTCAAGGCAATGTCCTCCGACATTGAAAAATGAAGGCAATTACGTCAAACGACTGGACCTGACCGACAAGACAAAAACAAGGGGCATTTCCACTGTCTTATTACTTTGACCAACGTCATTGATAGTCAGAACATCATTCCTCTTCATTGATGCTATACAGGCAAATATCCAAGATTGTATGTATCACTGACCATTCTAATAGAACTATCGCTCTTAGTATTTGTAAAGCAAACGTGATAATTACTAGTTTTAGAAATCCTCAAATATAAGAAATAGCTAAAAACATAACCTAGCAGCAAGATATTTATGCCATGTAGGCATAAAAATCTAATATTCAAGGAATAAATTTACGGGTTCACGAATATGCCCATCGGGCAGCACTTAACGGCCATATGACGGAGCCGAGCAGAATAATAAACAATCCAATGATACCGCACTAAATTAATTTAAGAATACGTCTGGGGACGATAGTGCAGAATTTTTGGCGACAGTCCATACAAAGGGGAAATATTCACTTTCGGGACAGGTGCTGGGTGGAGACATGAAGTGAAAGTATTTTTAGTTCACCACCTGTTTTAGAAAAGTAGTAAATATTAGCTACAATTTTTTTTTTATAGAACAAGGACCACTGCGTCAAAAAGGAACTACCTATTTAATGTGATATTATGAAGTAGAATAGAAAACTTATTTCATGTGAGCAACTACAATTGTTACACTTGATGGACCAGCTATTGTTTAAAATCTTAAACAATAGTCTTACCACGTAGGTAAGAATTTCTTTCTCAGGCATTGTCAGTCATGGTTTCTAAATATTTAAAGAAGATAACATGTAAGGTAGTTCAAATTAAATATTAAATTGCATTACAAGTTTCTGAAGTCGGGACGGGAGTCTGTTCGAAGTTCGAAAAGAAATAAACTAATCTAACTCCAGTTTCCAAGAAAGTTATGGACGGGATGTAGCATTAGTTAGTTAGTAGTTAAAATCTAAAGGAAATAAATGTAATTAAATGTGGTTTATCTGAATTGGAACACTTACGGAAAAAATAAACATGTACTAAAATTTAACTCACGAATTCATTCCTGTTGTATCAGTATTTAGTCATGCTCATATAACAGAAATGGATCCGCGAGCTTCGAAATAAACCGATGAATTTCCAGAATCATCTCCGTATCCGATTAATAATCCAATTCGGAAATGCGAGAATTACTAGCGTCACATCCATTGGTCATATCATATCTCGGAGAGCGCGCTACTAATATTAGTGGTGTATCGATCATCGCTATATCCACGTGTCATCCGCCACATCCGCAGCATTAACAGAAAACCGAACATCATTGAGAAACATAGAACGATTACATTCATCAAAGTAATTTGTATTGTTGAACATCGCGAGTCTTCCCAGGCCTTGATACGTATCAATAATTGAGCTATTTAGATCAATCTTAATATGTTTCTCAAAACATCTGAATTATAAACACGACTTGGCAATGCTCTTCAAGAGAACCGTTGTTCCAATTCTCGATAAATTATAAGATTATATTATCTTGAGAACCCACATATATCTAAAACGCAAGTTGCATTTTTAGGAAAAGAAATCATAATATTAACGACGGAAAAAAAGAAAAAAACCAAGGGCAGAAGTTTAAATACAAAAGATTATACAAATTACTTTTAATTAAGCAACGGATAGGCTTGAAATCAGCGTGACAGTGGGAAAATTCTACACAACAATAACATGGAGCAGCCACATAACAGTAGTGTTAAACAAAGCCGTGGTGAATTTGGTGACAGTGTGAGTATAGGCGTGTGTAGGCGAACGGACGCTAGAGGAAGACAGGCGGGGCCACGTGAAAAGTAACATGAACGAAGAAAATAGCGTCCACCGGCCAGGAAAGTATAGTCATATCCGCTAGCGTCTATCATTGACTAGCCCACACGCTGTCTCAAGCAGCATCTCTCTGTCAACACGTCTCTACTCAATAAATTTTGTTGTTATTAATAGTAAATGGCATGGCGTATTAATATTATGCTTAAATTTTAGTCGCATATTATAAATTATCCAATCTGCAGATTTAAAAAGAACTTTACATTCGTTGAGTTTTGGGTGTCTCTATTTAAAATTATTTTGTAAGTCATTGTAGTTTTGGAGCAAGGTCACAAGTGACAATTTGTACATCGTTTACTTTCGTGACAATTTACATTCTTATTTCTAAATGACATGCAGCAACGACATTTTATTTTTTTTATTCTTCTTCTATTTGAAGAACGTTATTTCGTCTAGCACACAGTCTGAACGGCAAATTAAAAATTGCATATTTAATACAAATTCTACTTTAAACCGAGGTTGTATGAAAGAGATTATTTAATGCGCGATTCGGCTCTGAAGTCCTTCATGAATATAACATAAAGGAAACAGCAATTTATTATAAACTTTACTCCGACAAAACATTCTCGGAGTTTTATGAAAATCGTTCGTATTTACATATTTTTTTCGTAAGTGACGCAATAGTTTACATTAGAAAAAACAGCAAAAGTAAAAAAATTACATACGAACCCCTAACAAGCACATAAGCAAAAAAATTATGTAAAAATTATGCAAGTTACTACAAAAATGTACGAATATTTGTATATGATAATAATATATTTATTGTAAGATCACCATGCGCGCAAAGAACACGTCTTTGCTAGACAGTCGAACGCCCACATAAATGCACCGGTAATGCTATAACATGCAAGCATTACAGAGCCGCGAGCAAACCGGATACAATAGGTCAACTTCATACACGCGATAACAAACTAGCACATCTGAAGTAATATAAACGATTCAACATCCAACGGAGAATGGCACTCGTACGGTACGGTTGTACTTTGTTGCTTTCCACTCGCCATCGTTCAGTCTTTGCCATCACACTGATAAATCTCTCTTTTGAACAAATCGCCATTTAGAGCACATTCTCTGTATGTACTACTACAACGACTACTTAACATAAGTTGAACCATTGGTTTAAGTTGGACAATGGTAAACATTGTCCATCCCTTTCTTTTCTCTTTGTTAGAAAGAGATATGCAGCTGTAGGGTCAGTTAACGGTCATGGGCTGTCGAAGCGGACTTGAACTAAATAGGTCGGTTTCATTAATATTGTCAATAGCAGGCCTGAGGTTGGTAGATGCAAATCTATTATCGTGTTCAATGAAACATGGATTTACAACAATACATCTGGCGGTCTGTCTGCACAAGTGATTTATAACGATATCACAGAACAGTTGCATTTGTTGATAAATGATACTTGTTGAATTGCAATTACCACGAAATCACTGAATGAAACTTCTGTGACTTTTGGCACGTAGCATATGTATGTATAAGCAGAGCGTATGTACAAAGTTGCAGACAGGATGGGGTATAAATATAGAACACCTGGGCATCGGAACGAAGCAAGCAGGTCACAGCGAGAACGAAAACCGAGTGCGAGCTGTGGCTTCATCGCATTCATGTTTACAACATGCATATTACTTACCTTACGTGAAAGAGAGATTACGTTTATTAGATAAAGTATTTAAAATCCAAACATGAGTCACGTACAAAAATTTCTAGTTATTTCAAGTACTACATTTTATGTATTTAATATAACGATCCACATTATATTCTTAGAATTCCCGTATCTATTAGAAATCGTGTAAAAACGGGTGTGTTCATTTAGCAAAGCTTTTAAACGTCATTGTGCTTGTACACGTTGACTCGCGGGCGCGGTGGCGGGCGATGTCACGAAATATCAAACATATGAGGTGCTTCCGAGTGTTCACGTTCAAAACGCACGTGCGGTCCAACTAGCGGGCTAACTAGCGAGTGGCGCGCGCGGCGAGCTCGCGACAATTTCAAACGCTTGAGACCTGTGTGTGTGTTCACGTCGAACTAGCGGCGGCGCGCGCGTTTCACTCGCGACGTCAGGTCAGTTCAACCAGTTTGAATTTGTCGCTAGATGCGATAGCGCGTTTTTATCATGTCATTCAGTACAGAAGAGAAATCTTGAAGGATGTTCCCTTAAAATACCATATAAAGTATGAAATTCACCATACCGTTCTCATTCTTTATTAATTTCGTGCACACCAATTCTAATTTTTAGCGTCTCCCACTTTAGGTATGAATTTTCGGTTAAAAATAAAAGATCGTCGTCCATGTTTACAACCTCTGAAATACGTCACGATCGCGCGAACGCCTGGCGTTTAATGTGAACACGAGCCCGCCACGTCTCCCGCGCCCGCGCACGCGCCCGCGCCCGCGCGTAGCAACGTGTACAAGCACATTGGGCCGGGACCGGAGGCGCACAGTACGGTACAGCTGTATACTAAGCTTTCCGTGAACAATGGAGATTCAAGTCGGCTACTGCGGCACAATAGCGCCCAAGGGCAGGTATAAGACTTGAGCCTTTGAGGGTACAAGCTCAGAGCCTTGAAGACGAATGGCCGAACAAAATACATTTACCGTAGAAATATGGAACGGATCCTTATGTCAGTACAACAGTTGAAATTTACAACCTATCATCGCGGGATTGTATGTATATCCGGAATAATGGTTCCTATACTTGGGGGAGGCCTTTGCTCAGCAGTGGGACACAATAGGCGAGTAAAAAAAAAAAAAAAAAAAAAATACTTATGCTGTCTCTACCGATAGAAAACGTATATTGAATTTGATGTGTTTATTTTTAGGATTTTCACTCAAGATAGAAGTCTCGAAGGGAGACTATTGAATATAGACACATGTTACGACATAATATTGTTAGACAGTCGACGAATCTACTGATAGGAGTGACCTTACGAGACGCGAGTGCATATGTCCTCAATTACCAAACAAACCATTCCGTAATTAAACCGTTATCATGGAGCAGAGAGAATGTTATCTCATATGGATTGGTGCGCTGCATTCATGTATGTATGTTGGAGCACTTTAAACTAATTAATGCGAGTTGCTTTGCGTCATGAGCGAACAATTTGCGGCGCGTGCGCGTGTCTTTGTTCTTGACATAATACTCGACTCATGCGCATGAGTCGATGACATACACCTGGATACAAAAATAATTCCAATCTCGACGTGTCTTTCAGCTAATAGGCCACTTTGTCGATGATAAATTGTTCATGAGCCGGAAAAAATGTTTGCTAAACCAATCTCTACGTTGCAAATTCAGTATCATCCGTATATTTAGCTATTTCCTCTTTTTTTTAGGTTTTGTGTTCCAGCTAGCTACTCATCAACAAATCACAGCTGAAAAAGAAATGTATAAGCTATTCCAACAAAATATTGTAACACTGTTTTCCAACTTTCTAGAAACATTTCTAGGCTGTTCGGATGTTGCACATTTCAATTTTAATGTTGAAATAGTAATCAGGGTTTGGTTTATGACCTGAATACGACAGTCGTAATGTTGAAACGCGTTGACAATGATTAAACGTCGGTGCCGTGTATTTAGACGTCTCATCGTAAATTCGCATTTCGATCTCGGTGTCGGTTTTTGTTACATGCATTCTATACTGATGAAATTTCCTTACAAAAATCAAATATAAAAACAATTTAGAAATTTCTAAACCAAACTCAATGTTCAAAATTACAATGGCGTTGAACCGTATAAAGGAGGCGTCGAAGAAAAAAGTTCTTACATTAAGCCAGTGATAAGATTATATTATAGGATTTGCTCTCTCATTTGTAAGGGGCCCGGATTTATTTCGACGTCAATAACCAAATTCTGCACGTTCTTCGATGAGTTAATAAAAACAAGTGAATTGGAGAAGGAATTGACGGAATATAAATTGTCATGGTATTGGGTCTGAAAAACATAGTCTAGAAATCGACTTCAAATGTAACGACTTTCGTGAACTTGTAAACCGACCTACCAACGAACCAAAGCACGTAGACAAAACGAGTTGGTCAGGATTTAGTACGATGTCTTTACTTATTAATTAGGTGCGACTTCAGTGAAAATGTTCTCTACATTTCTGTTACTTCAACAAATTGTAATACTAACACTTTCTCAGGCCAAGTAAACATAGAATTTGCTTTCTATTTATTTTACAGAGGTATTTAAAAAGACTTACAGTAGAGAATTAGTTGTCTCAGAAAGTCTACAAATGGGTCATCATAATTTAAGGCCTTCGTGTAAACTGTAACATCAGTTATTTACGTTTATTACTGCCGTGACATTCAAGAAGGTGGCATTTTTAATCAGACTAGGGGTAAATAGGCACCTGAGCTCACTGAATTGCTAGGCTTTATTTCAAGTCTTACTGCAATGCAATACTTGAATTCCAAATGAAATTTCTAGAATTTATATTCAAAGGTCTGAACTTTTTCTATACACATTTTAATATAAGCATGGACATGACTGTATGTATAAATTTGGGTCAACCTGTTTAAACAAAAAGTAATATTATTGGAACACCGATACAATAGTTACAGTACAATAAAGTTGAACTATTATGTCGAATTTGTAAGGTATTATAACGCTATTGTTTGATATCAGAATGTCAGACATTTCACATTACACAATATCGGTTACGTCCATTCAAAGTTTTGAAGCCGGTATGTTTTGATTTCTACATTTTCTATAGGTAATGACTAAATGAGAAAGACCACCTATAGCTGAAACTAGTAATTTGCAAGTAATTGTAATAAGTCTGTTTTGCTTCCGGTGTTTTAAGTTTCATTGAGTTGCTAAATCTACAAGTGAGTGGTTTGGTTACAAGTACTTTACCTCCTATTATAAGAAGTTGTATAACAGTGTACTTGTCACTTTACAATCGCCACTCATAGTCACCACAGGGACCTTTCATCTTTATCTGACACTGAGTTCCAAGTCCCAAGTGCTCCTTGTAAATAATGTATTCCTGGTTCTTTTATCATAAGAAATTTACATATAGGGTAATTTTTACTACCTCCTCAGGATTAATGGTAGATAGATGTGTGTGTTTTCTTGTGCCTCGAAAACTTTCATCATCGATCATTCTAAGCGTCATTACCACCCGTTATTGTCATAATTCATCTTCAAGGCGTCGTGGTCGATTAATTCCATCGCGCCGAACTTCAAGGATATACAGCAGCAACACCAGCACCTTATAATGCCGTATCTAGGTCAAGTTATACGCACCTACGGTATCTTAGCCGATAGAAATTTGTTCGCAGTCAGTTTTCGAGCTTCCGTTCATTATATCTGTTTGTTTGCAAATACTTCGCTGGTTTTCCGTTCGGTAATCCACCTTGTAGTTTCGGAGAATTTCACGATTCACGCGTGTTCTTTTAAATAAATATAGCCACGTAATTCATGAACTGTGTTGATAGTGTTTTGTAATTTCGACGCCTAACAGCTAAATGTCTTTGCGAATGGATTTTCATTCAAATATTGCACCTACATAGGTGTTCGAAGTGAACGTTCTTTGAACTACAACATTAATTACTCGGTTAACCGCTTATTCGTCAATTCGTCATAATCGAATTTAAATATTTTGGTTTTAAGAAGAATACCTACTTAATAGTAAGGTTTTCCTTATTTTCGTATCGCGAATACAGACAGTACTCACATGTTATTTAAGCAATTGACGTCAGACAGAACACTGCACTCGGTTTTATATTGAAAACATTCAAATTGGTTTACATTCAGTAATTGTCTACCATTTGATTGGTAAGAAAAGTAATTTGTTGTTTTTATCAGAACGCTGTAATCGTTTTGACACGAAGAAACGTTAATTATTTCTTCAATCGTTTAGATCGAATGTAATGTATTCGTCTTGAAAACTATAAAACTAGTTTGTTTGACAACATAAATGAGAACGTATAAACGAAATGGTAGATCTCGATACAGGTTTTTACGATTCCTGTCAGTTGTGCCATCATTCATCAATCAATATCATTGAAACACGAAAACACGCGTTTGTTTCATAAACACGCCGAACTTAATAATCTGGTAAACGTTTAGTTGTTGTGCCAACAGTCATTTTGGCACTGACAGCCCTGAATAGAATGGGGTCAAGCAACTATTCCTAGGAGATGTACTGTATACCTCTTTGCTCTAGTAAACTACGAGAGAAGATAGAAAAAGAGGAGAGAAAACAGAAAATCCACAAAATGCTAGCATCTTCTCAAGAAATAATTGAGTTAATTACTAAGCCAGACCAATTACTTCAGATAGATACAGAGCGAAACATTAACCACTAAGAAACAAATCCAATTAAAGTTATTAATGAAACGAAACCCACGCCTTATAATTTTTCGTCACTTTTAGTAGAAAATTCATCATTTTGACTGAGCTGTGTTGGCGTCCACCGCATTTGATTATTCAGTTTTTGTTACAAGAAAAACGTGTGAATCTACAGCGCGGATTAAAAAAGTGGCTGCTTACAATACACCGTGTAGTTAAAATAATGTGCGGAACGTGTTTCTAGCGAAAACTTGTTTACAGACTATATCTCATAAAATTTTATACTTTGTTTATACAAACTATTGGACGTATATTTCTTGCGAATAACATCGCTGTCTCAAAGCGTTACAATTATGGAGGTGTTAACTGTGGTTATGCATAGGTTGCGTTATGCGATCTCTTTTGTAACTGTAAACGAAGTTAGCTGCCATGACGTAGAAGACAATTAGTGCATTACATGTCATCACCCGATATCGTACGACGTCCTACATAACCTCCGGCATTATACATATTAATGTATTACTATCGAGTGCCATAAATACGAAGCTTCGTGGAAAATTGTTCGTTATATCGACAGACTAACGAAACTTTGTGATAGTCGTATCTACAAATCTGATAGCTATGCAATCAGGCTGATAACCGGTCCAGATATCAATGTATTTACTAACACAATAATCAATCATCGTTACGTATTAAACTTTCCGATATTCGCAGAATAGGTAAGTCGTAAGTTAAATACAATTGATATCCAATTAAGATTGAATAACAGTCGCTAAGCCCTACACATTCAGGTATATTACAATTTAAACCGATTAATCTAATGGATATATCGTAATTGGTAATCCACTTAATTAAACGGTTTAAAGTGGATGTTTGTCTTCAAGTTCCCAGCAAGCCATTAATTACAGGTCCCTAACGGAATCGAATCAAGTTCTTGATTGATATAGTTTCCATGAGCACCTAGCATGGTCGTGACGTAACCCATGTGCCAGTAGGTAGTGTAGGTACAGCTATAACAATGTGCAAAAACCAAACGGCCTTGTAGAATTTCACTAGTGACGCACACACCCACACTTACGGCTGTGTTGGGCAACTCACGTTCGATACATAATCCTTCCACCTACATTCAGGGCATGGAGCTATGAGCACTATCAATGAGATTATAGCTTGTACTGTAATTTGATTTAGATTGCTTTTATAACAAACGCCTAAATGGATAAACAAACTAACCGGCTTTTAACGATTGGTCAATATTACAAAGTTGAGTTATTATGTAAATTGTGTTTTTCCATTTTCATGGAAAATAACTTATTTGATTACGTCTACGACCTAGGCACTATTTACCTACAATACCTGTCGATGTTATCAAAAATTGTTTGTTATCATAAAACCTAATAGAACGGAAACGCTAACATTCTAGGTGTTTCTAGACAAGTATGCTTCCCTATATCACCTTTAGTGAATGGTTCCTTTCATCCACCTGGTATTCTATGCATGTATATTATGCCCTACCTCCCGTCCAGTAATACCGTTTATCAATAGCAGACACAAGTAAGATTTACAATGCAGGCGAGCACAGGGTCGATGCATGACCGAGCCACAACTATGTAGGTTACTACACAATGGTTACATGTGATCAACTAATTCAATATACAATGTAATTTTCTGTTAAACAATAAATGTTACGCCGGGCCAAGAAGCCCTTCAGGTGGCAAGGTCAAGACCGACTCGCAGTCGCTCACGTGTCTAGATTAACTAGTTACAGCCATCTTCTTCACACTTCATGGAAATGAAAGGGATAGCTAAAATAGGGGTACGGTTCAACAAGTTCCACCAAGTTGTGTTGGAGAAAAATATTCATCATTTGCGAGAGAATTATACACGCGAGAGCGGATTTAATTAAGTCGTTGCGAGCAATGAATTAGCAATGCAATATTACGATCTTTGAACCCGGTGGCGTCACATTGCTAATGGTCGCGTTGGCATCTCTTCAGTTTATCTGATGTAAGATTCACATGAGTGTAGCGACTGGCTCTAGTAAAAGCAAAATTCAATCGTTGCAATTAACGTGAACCACAACGAAATTAAAACAGTTGACTTTGCTAAAAAGTGTAAATGAAACACGAGAACCATAAATGAATACCTAATTAGTTTGATGTTTGCAAAACCCACGGATTTATATCATCGCTAATTGTCTACTGATGTCGATGAACTCTTTGTTTTATTTGTAAATGATGACTCAACACAGGTTTCCTTTCTAGTAATAATGATATATTAAATATCTCTGCGACGTATTCACGATTCACGTGTTTATGAGCCAGGGGTGTGGGCTGTGGAAGGCTACAGTAACTCAATACCGAGTATAAAGGCAGCCTGCAATGATTTTCTGTACAATGCAAGTTGCGCTTCACTGAATTACGATGTGCGCGGCGTGTTCGGGCGGCGACGGCGACTGCGTCCGAAATACAGACGCGTCACTGGACTACGAATGAGAGAGTTTTTTTGTCTTTCGATTTTGTTACTCCACGCTAGTAGTTCTATCTTAACGCTTGGAGATCTAAAAAGCTAGTAGTAGAAACGTTTTGCCTGAAGGCACCTAACAAACATAACAGAATAGAATTTTAGCTGCTTTGGATTTATGCAACAAATTGATAATGTACCTAGTACTACTTAGACGTGAACGTGGTAAACCCAATTAATAGACTTACAAGACAATGTTTATTAACTATTTTGGCACATGACCGAGTTTCTGGTAGGTACGGGAAAGGGATAACAAATGTACACTCACGGACTGCAGACCGGCATGATTGCGGACTGCATTACGAGATAGTCGTATCTACTCGCATAGTAAGATGCATGCCTAAGGAAGTCTCGTGTAGTTCTAAAAGTCACGCGTCACCTATTTATAGAACGGTTCATAAGCCAACTGGCCGGAATTTACCTTTAAGTGTTTCAAAAACTAATGAATAGTCGGAATATCTTTCAAATGAGGAACAGAGTGCTTTTAATTATACTGATGGAATAATTCTTTCAAATTATGAAAAAGCCTCATAATAATAAAACACAAATGGACTTGCCTAAAGCTAAGTTGATGGTATTATGCACGCGATTTGGGTCTTTACGGAAATGGAATAATACTGAAATTGCTATAAACGTACGGTAACTACTTGTAAACTATGGAATACCCAGAAGTTATTGGTAGTTATGAATAAGTAGGAACCAGAATGTTCTAATTGGTAGTATTAGTGCCATTTGTTTCAAGACATTATCTAGTACAATTTGCAAAGACCGTTATTACGCTAATTTCTAGTTCAACATGGTTGTTACTCTAATTATAATAGGTATAATAACTAATTACGGTTGGAAATGGATTTATGACGCAGGTAATTAAGGACGGTTTGTACAAACACTTTCGGGGCGATAAATATAATTTAGACGTTGCCAAAGCACTGAATGTTCTAACGTCCAATTCTATATCTAATTGGATTTCCTAATTTAGTTACATCCTCGGTGGCACCAGCAATAGCTCCTAATTCGAGTATTTACATAGGTAACAGAAGGTACGAATACTGAAGTGATTTTATTTAAGGTTACGTCTCTATATTCTTGTAAATAGTCCATTCATACTCGTGTATACGAATGATCTCATTTAGTCGGCTTCATAATAGTTCCATTCATTCTATTCTTCCACCGCATTCTAAACTCTATGGGACATAAATACCTTGATGAAATTCAATAAAGGACATTACCTTCTAAACGAGTTCCTCTTAGGTATACTGGATTATATAAGGTACTAGCGACCCGCCCCGGCTTCGCACGGGTGCAATGCTGATATGCTAAATACGCTACAGAAAAACTGTGAACGTTGTTTATAAAAAACATAGCGGCCCGCTCCGGCTTTGCACGGGTTTAAAATATGTAACTCACTGAAAAAATGATAAAATCAATCCAGTAGATTTGATTTATTCATTTACTGCCCGTAGCCCGCACGCGTTTTTGGAGTACTTAAAACAATTCCCCTTTCCTTATCTTTGGAATATCTTTTATACACAATATTTTCACTTTTTTTTACATTTTTACTTTTTTTTTAACATTTTTACTTTTTTTTACATTTTTACTTTTTTTTACATTTACTTTTTTTACATTTACCTCCGACGCGCTATTTATAGGCACGCTGCCGCCGCGCCGCGTCGCCGTAAACGCTACGTTCCGCAATTTTTAAATCTGTACATCTTCAAAAATATTGATTTAAATCAGATGCTGTAAAAGGCCAAATAGATCTATATTAAATCAACAATGTATTTAAGGTATTTAATTGGATAAGGATTAATGCTGTATTGGTTAAAATCGCTTCGAATATTAGTCATTATTTGTCGTAAAAAGTAAATGACAAAAAAATGTTATTGTGGGATATCCATAAGAGATAGACATATACCATCGCGGAGTTTTCTGTAGACCTTTTCATTGTGTACAATACTTAGTACATTATTTTGATAAATCTCGTAGGATTCAGCCTGCGTTTGCAATGTAAGCGGAAAAAATGTAATTATTTGCGACATCACATTAGAAACCTCAAAAATAACAGTATTTGTCTACTATTTAATGGATGATATTATACATAAAAACCTTCCTCATGAGTTACTCTATCTATTAAAAAAAACCGCATCAAAATCCGTTGCGTAGTTTTAAAGATTTGAGCGTTCATAGGGACATACAACACACATGACAGAAAAAGCGACTTTGTTTTATACTATGTAGTGATGGGCTGTGCGGTAGTATGGGGAGATCGGTAATGTCTCAAGTAAACATCAGTTTGTCGCAAAGATATCAGATATCATGGAATAGTGGCTGTCGGCCGCTGTTTGCAGGGGAGGTTTGTCAAAAATGTTTTAACCAGTCACATAAGAAGTATAATCCACCATCGTGAAGGATTTAGGGACTTGATCTTTTAAAATCTATAAGGGATCACAAAATGTCTACCTATCTGAAGAGCACTGGCCTCGCTCGCAGTCTCCCTTTCAATACGTCTGAAAAGTCAATAGACAGTTGATTCACGCTCATCATTCCGTGATACGAATATCAAACTATATAATTTCAGCGCTGGAGTTTGTTTGTTTTGTCTAACTGACTCTAACTCGAGTCCGTTCACTCAGCACGTTCCAAGGTTGTTGCTATTTATGCTGAACATATACAGTTTATTAGATTAACTTTGATATGTCTAGATGCTACGAACCCGAATAACTTAAGGATTCCGGTTGTTACATTTTTCATGAATGTGTGAATAAATATTCTGGTATTAAATATTCAAGCAGTTGCTCAAAATACACTGAATACTCTGGGGTCGTTATTTTATAACCACTCAAAGTTATTATTTCATGCGCGTTTACTGTACAAATTTATATTTCAGAATACAATGATTCTCTTTGTACCAAAGGCATGTAAATATCTCATGAATAAATTATTATTCTGGAATTATGCTACAAATTAATTACATGTCAAGTAGTCATTTAGGTTAATTCCATCGGCCTGATTTACATGATCAAGGACAAAACATAAGTTTACAATTATGCAAGTAACTGGGTAGGTAAATGTTGGCTATAAAGGCACTCATTTACTAAGTTCTCGTTGGCGCCTCCTGGTTTCAATTCCCGCACGATGTCTGGCAGACAAGACAGACGGATGGAGTTACCGGCTATTATTATTACGCTATCGACTCGGCTCGCGTATTCGTTATGTAATGATGCTCAGTAACATTATCCTTCCTCGTAGTCACGTGTTCACATTGCTAGCAGATGGATTAAAGATGGCATTTTTTTCGAAGGATCGTACCTTGTGATAGCATGACCGTTCTTGTTCACATATTATTGTCATTTAAAATATTAGAAAATTTCATAGGCGTGACTGCGACATGACTCGAGTGGAATTTCGAGGTTTAACAGGAAATATATTTTTACCCTCATCTGTCTTTTCCTATAAAAGGTAGACTTTTTAATGAGGTCTCTGATTTGTTTTGTAATTTTTAGATATCTCCTTTTTAAGATATTCTGTCACTCCATTTGGACTGGGGAAAATAGATTGCTGTATACATAAGGAAATCATTTCATTAATTCAATTGAAATGGATATTAACTAGTATCCGCTTGATGTGTTGAATACAATACATAATTTAATACTTAATACAGTAGACATACGAGCTGTTTACGAACATTAGGTACTAAACACACTGTCCATGAAGCACTCCGAGAAATTATAGTAGATTGGTATGAAAACGAACTATAAGCTAAGAAGTATAATATAAACAGTGTGTGTGTTGGATAGTATTGAAGCCTTGCCCCTGCAGGCAGACAGGGTACCTATTGATCTTGAGTTACAACGACCCGACTCGTATTACACTGCAAGGGAGCGCATGAATGCGAATTTCTAACCGGAGCTGTTTCAAACCCGCATATTTACTTACGAGAACAAAACTTGGATTCATAGTTTCGTTTCCAACTCCTGAAAGACTTGGCGATAGAATGAAACTCTGTTTCATAATTGAATGGAGCTAGAGATATTATAAATTATCAATCAAAAGCAAGTTCCCTATTTCTGTCCGTCGCCCCTCTAATATTCCTAAATTTATACGATACAGGCGTGACATTTACGAGTCACAAATTAATGGCGATTGCTTATAATGATCGGCGAATCTTTTCGGCGAGTTGTTCACGTGACGTGGTTGGCAACGACCTAAAACTACTTTGTACTGTGTTCGAATGTTCTACTTTGTAGATGATATAACGAAGCATCGAACATTACTGCCGTGCCATTGACATTTTTAATACTATACAATCAAACTAAGTCAAACAGTATAAGATATATGGGTCCAGTAACCTTATCAAGAGACAATAACTATTTACACAATGGATGAAGCCATTCTCTTGAGCTCTCTGTGAGACTTTAATCCTCTTTGGATTTCCGATGGGGTTCCGGATATTCGTAGGCTGCGTTGCCCTTAAAAGAGATTACAAAATGGTTTTAGAACCTCCAAACAAAGCCCTCGGTACTAATTCTCAATATTGCATTGAATAATGCAATGCGACATAATGCGGCAAATATTACAACAACATAGTTTTATTGCATGTCTTTGTTACAAGGAAGACTGCTAATTAAACTACGTATGCAATGTTGTGAGCGCTGCCAAGAGCCGATATTGAGTGTTAAGTACCAATTGGTATTATGTATTCGCGACATAGTAACTCGTAACACATAATCGTCCAGACTGTAGTAGGCAGACTAGGCACGTCTAGAGATCGTTATGGGAGCGTAATCTGTGATACAATGGGCCATATGATCATTGTTTTCTATTTTGAACTCCTTTACGTAGGGTCAGTCCACTTAGGATTGTTTCAAGCACTGCATTTATAGCATGCAATCGGCTTTCCTATCGAAACAAATCCCAGAAAGCCGCAGAATCGACACTAGGCCTCTCAAGGCTATTCCTTTCTCGACACCGGTGTCTGTTAAATTGATAGTAATGTATAAACGACATACGCGCTTAATGGAGACCTATTCTTATCAATTGAATCTTTAAACTATCCTGTACAAGATGAAGGATGTACTAAAGGAATTCGGAGATCCAGAATGTTCATTTGACTATACGTTTTGTACTACGATCGTAACCTAATTATAACGAACATAATATCTTTGAGGTCAGCAACTCTCTCCACACATTTTGTATATCACGGTTGACAGTTTTCATTTATAAAGATCGGTCATTTATCTACGACAAACCGCCGCGAGGCTAAACTTCACAGACAGATCGATTTGCACCGCTACTCACAGCCACAAGCTGCAGATTTATTTCTAGAAAGGTACTATACATAAAGCACTTTATATCACAGCATCACCTCAAACATTTACATGTGAAGTGACTAAGAGACTTGCTGGAGGCAATTAACCAGTTGTTATATCTTTCAAATAACAATCTATTCAAAGCATTGGACGAAAATACTTTGCCATTTTGCTTTTATAATTTCACACACAAATTACGATAATTTATTACAGCGTGGAGGAGGCGCCCGCCGCGCGCCGGCTGGATTTAAGTGCTTGTACACGTTGCTACGCGCGGGCGCGGGCGCGTGCGCGGGCGCGGGAGATGTGGCGGGCTCGTGTTCACATTAAACGCCAGGCGTTCGCGCGATCGTGACGTATTTCAGAGGTTGTAAACATGGACGACGATCTTTTATTTTTAACCGAAAATTCATACCTAAAGTGGGAGATGCTAAAAATTAGAATTGGTGTGCACGAAATTAATGAAGAAAGAGAACGGTATGGTGAATTTCATACTTTATATGGTATTTTGAGGGAACATCCTTCAAGATTTCTCTTCTGTACTGAATGACATGATAAAAACGCGCTATCGCATCCAGCGACAAATTCAAACTGGTTGAACTGACCTGACGTCGCGAGTGAAACGCGCGCGCCGCCGCTAGTTCGACGTGAACACACACACAGGTCTCAAGCGTTTGAAATTGTCGCGAGCTCGCCGCGCGCGCCAGTCGCTAGTTAGCCCGCTAGTTGGACCGCACGTGCGTTTTGAACGTGAACACTCGGAAGCACCTCATATGTTTGATATTTCGTGACATCGCCCGCCACCGCGCCCGCGAGTCAACGTGTACAAGCACTAATACATAATTCTCATAGCCGCGTCGAACGGATTAAGATGCTCTTAATGCATGAAGCCCCTTACACAATTTAAAAAGTAGGCAAACGAAGCTACGTCATTGTTATAATAAGATAAGTACCATACAAACACATAATGACGCATGTACTAAATCTTTTAGCACACAGCGATAATAAAACCCTCGCGAATACTGGTCAAACAAAAGTTTTACCAACAAATCGCATAAGTTTAACTAATGCCCTTCACGGTTAGTAATTACGAGTTAAAAATAAAAAAGATGCATTTTAACGTGAAAGGAATGATTGGCTGTTTCAATTTTGTTATTATACAATGCAACATTTTCGACTTTGTAATGATTATCTGATACTACCGCGTAACTACCTTCTTTATTTATATTGACTGTTAATAAACATAATATTGTAAACTATTAGAGTAATTTAAAAGGATTGCTGTAAGCTGTCAACACATGGTAGGTGCGTATTTATTTGACCATTGTGTTGGAGTCAGATTGTCACCTTGTAAGGCTCTCGTAAGGTCACGTGTGAGCAAACACAAGTAATTGTGAGACACTTAGCGACTTCATTGCGACTGTTGGTAATACAGATTAAGGAACTTAAAACTGTAATATAAGCGCTAGATAAGAATTTACCTTTTCGTTACATTTACAAGTACATATATTGAAAATTAGGTAGAAAAGAAATATCGAATTATATGGCAAATAAGTCCCGTTTGTCGTCTGAAATATGTGTACAAGTCGTAAAAGTTTAAAAACATTGTATTGAAAAAATTAAATAGCTGTCGTTCCTTGTAAATTGCGAATAATAACGATATTTAACGAATCCGATTAATGTGAAAGCCGATTTCAGCATTATTAAGCTAAACAAATTACGAATACTTAAACAAATGCATATAATTAACACAAAATTTTCCTGTTTCACTCTGTTTCGAAATATTTAGTAATTCCTAAGTCCTAACATAGTTATCTACTGTGATTCTGACCGACATCCGCGAAACTTATCACAGTAACATTTCGCAATGTTATCGGCGCCCTGATAACCAGTCACGGTAAACAAACTTTAGAATATTAGATGAGGAAGTTGCGATAAACTAAACTGTATAAAATAATATTTATTTTTTTTATATTAGATAGTTTTTGTTAGTCCATCGGTTTATGTAAATAGAACGAGTTAGCAGATGCACGGTTTATTGGTAATTAAAAGATGGGTATTTAATGGCATTTTCCTGTTTTTGTGACTTTACATAAATATTAAAGTAGGTACCTATGTTCAACTAATATTAGATTTTTGGAATATATATTTAAATATGGTATGTAACTTTAATATCATGGGGTTTGGGTCAAATTCTTAGGTAGTTGTCAATATTAAACTATTGACCATGATTTTATGAACGATTTTTATGTTATTATCTTTTATTTGACTATCAAACTAATATTATCGTAACAAATCTGTATAAAACATACAGGTATTAATTTTATGTGATTAAATGTACTAACTAATACGACTTAATGCGTCTGGGATTTAGTTAATAAGGCACTATAAATGTACGTATAGATTTGAAAGTAATTAAGTTTCAAGTAAATAAGTTGTCCTACTTATACGGTTTATACTTGCTACGCATACATAATGACTTCAAGGAAATATATCTAATTAATTATTGTAATTTTCCGATGACGATTAAATAATGAAGATGATTACGTTAATTTTCCAGCTGTTTTTATTAAAGATATGTGATATAATTCTATAGGAGAGCATCTCCATGACGTACGGCACTCGATTACGCTTTTATTAAAAATACTTAATGAATTCCGGCCGTATAGTGCTGTGGAATTCATTTCAACAGGTAAATATTTGTGCAATGCATGGTTACATAACATTGTAAATAAATCGACGCTACTAGAGTTCTACTAACAAAACTCCCATATTTCAAATGATTTTTGACTTAGTATTATTTAATTTAGTGGTGTAGATCATTTTCTCTCAAAAAAATAACATAATACTGCGTTATAGAACTGCTGCATCACTGACTATTTTTATATCTCAAGCTTATTTATAAAGTAATCAAATATAATTTTATTACACTCAACGAATAAGTGGGTGCAAACGGTCATGATCAATGACGGGTAAACGCCGACGCAAAAAGAGGGGGCGCGAGTTACATAAATGTCACACCAATTTCAAAATGGTTTACCCCATCCAACTAAAATGTTTTAAAGACAACTTGATCATGATATCCTAACTTATACACACATATAATGAAAGCCCATTAATTTGAATACAAAATTTGATTGGATATAAATTAAATTATTGTTAGATATTTTCTTTCCTATTCAATCAGATTTGATCAGTATCAAAGGCGTACGTTTGTGATTTGGACTGCCTTTAACGTAGTCTCATTGTTGAGATGACCATGATGATAATCATTACGCTTATACACGGAACAGATAAGTAGACATAAGTGGAGCATCATTTATCTGAATGACATGCGGCATCTGGGATTGGTGCATTTGTGGAAACGAGACAGAGCTCTTTACTATTAGTGCGGTCTCGCTTTTACAACTGCTAGAGTTATACAGACTCTAAGGTAGGTATTGTTTTATCTTTGACGATACGGGCGCATTACGGTCCTAACTTTTATTCCTTCACATCAACGTTATAACTAGAATTATCTACTAGCAATATACATGTTACGGCTTTATAAAGTGTGGAAAGAAGAATCTTTTGCGTTATTGTGCGTATAAAAAAGTTATTAGCTTTTGTTGACATTACAATATCCGTGAATAAAACGATTAAATAGATACTGTAGGTATTCATTTTTTACGTTGAATGGCTGATGTTATCTTGTGACAGTCGTTATGATATCTAGCGATGCAGTAAAATCGGTTGAGTTAGAAGTTATGGTGGAATCCTACGTACGTATCTCACAAACATTGTACTCGTTTACAAATACGAAACTTGCACGACAAAAAGAATAGCCCAGGGGCTACACCGACAGCATCCACCATCAATGTTTACAACGAATTTCATATAAATAAATTATGGTCGCCTTCATGTTTTCATAACACGAAATCAAACTAAACATTATCGTGTTTTTATACATCAACGATTATATTATCGCAAGGAAAATCAGGGCATCTCAAGATTAACAGCTGCACGCAAATTAACTCGTCAAATTATATCGATAGTCAAGATATATTTGCAAATTTGATAATATACATTATTTACAATGCTAGCTAGACTTGATAATGTAGCTAGTTAACATCTCACACATTACCATACAAAGCGCTATTACTGAATAACCTTCAAGTATTTCTATTTTTAATATTTTATCTTCATTTAAATAATATCTTTATTAAATAATAAGAAATATTAATGTCAAGACATGCTTGTGCACGTTTTTGATTATTTGTCGAGAAGGTGCAAAAACTGATTTAAATATTGATTACTCCGTTACTTTTGTCTACATTATGGACAGATTAACAAACAAATTCAGCACGCGACCGTGTCGAGCCAAATATCAGGTCCAAAACAAAATAATAATAATATCAATATTGGTAGGTTCCCCATCACATGTTAGATTAAAGTTCTCAACAAGGCATCTGCATGTTGGACCTGTGTCCCCGTGTAAGCCTTTAAAAAGGACCGGGTTTCTTCCCTTGAAGTTAGCCCGTGAAAGAGATACCTATCAATATACTTCAATAATAATAACCCAAACAGTTATTCTTGCATCGAAACTAGTTCCGTTTGAAAGAGAGCATCAGCTGCTGCCGTGCCCCGTACAGCGGATAAAAATAAATAAAGAATACAATTACTACGTCCATACTATACAAATTGCTCTATACATTGTTTGAAAGTATTCTAAATCAATATAATAAAATTGAAGTACATATTAGTCACGATTGTTATGTATTAGTTAAGTGAGGATGAATAATATAATGCTTATAAAACCTTTCACCAAGTTACAAAAGTCATATAACTTTGTTTATGTAATGGAAGATAAGCGATTGTTATATATTGATAAGCATTATCGAAAACACTGTCGTTGAATTCCTTCAAGAAAATATAAAATAATCGATTTTAAACGTTTGGTAATCGTGCATATTTATTATGGCTGTAGCCCGCGACTTCGCCCGCACGAATGTCAGTTTAGCTGCGAAAACATTTCCCCCGCCCTTCTGATGCCGTCGGTAAAAAAAAACCCATGAGTTAATCCAGGGTGTCAGCACTGTCAGCTAACTCTATACCAAATTTCATCAAAATTTATTCAGCCGTAACAATCATCTATTCACCCGCACTTACAAACTTTCGCGTTTATAACATTAGAAAGATAACATTGGGTATTAATAGGTACAGTAAACCAGTTATTTTGCATAGACTAGCGTTAAATATATCTTATCTATCCCACACCAGTTTCTAAGTAGGCACTGCCAACCTAGCCACAGCTCAGTACACAATCTAGGTCTCTTTGTCTCGCACCATAGCGAATTAGCTGAACCGCAATCCTGTTTGCAGTAATACCTAGATTTATGTGCCTAAGAATTAGAATATTCTAGTAAACTGTACTAAGCTGTTTCTGCTAACATTATAAAATACCCGCTAGTCTAAATTTGGATTTTTAACGTCATTCGTATGGTTTCCGTTTCCGTCTATAGCCAGTCGCGGCGTGGTTCATCTACTTACATAATAAAAACAATATTGAAATGGCTTTCATGACGTACGTAAAGCTATGCTATGCCGCCTTAGGTATAAAGTACGCACCAAACAGCTATTACATTGGCTACCGTGACCGCGTATTTGACTATTACAAAAATACAAACATCTGTTATGGAACAAAAAGTGCCAAAAAAAACTCTATGGTATTGTACTCTTTATTGCAAGTCTAGTAGCGTTGTTAGCAGCGTACGATTTTTTTGGCAAACGACACAGTCTAATTTTTGCACGGCACGTCTCGGTTAACGCAATGAATGAGTCAGTAAATGTACTAAATAATATAACGACGGCATGGCTATGGCAAAACGAACATTACGATGTTGTGACCTTTAACCTTGAAGGCTGCCATTTTTTTATTAATTGTCAATTTAGTCTTTACATTATTGAAATGTTGTTGCCGCAAACTATGTTGTAATAATTTTAAACTCAAACATTCAACAATTATTAAAATTAATTGTACATATCTATCACTTAAACGATCGTTTTCCTCATAAATATTATAGTGTAGTTATTTCGGTAAAACGACTGATACAAATTATCTATTCCCTTACAGCGCAGGTGGCAAATAAAAACGGCCGTTTTTTTTAAGTAACAGACGGATCCCTAATAAATAGACTTGTCCCCTCGCAGCCAAGAAATACTTGCAAGAATGCGTCGGTGTTCGGACACACACCGCGCTTCCGAAAGCACTTTCGCCTACGTTCGGAATCGTTCGGCAGTCTCCGCACCCCACAGCTGACTGGGCCAAGGTGCGAGCGAGAGGGCGCTGCGCGGCGCAAACGCGCGGGACAAGGACCGCGCGCCGCGCAACTCGCACCGCCGCCATTTACTTCTTTTCAGTGCTCGGCTCCCGTCGTAGTGACAGTGTATTTCTTTTATCACTAAGCGCAGAGCTTATTCGTTTTAATTGTGAAATTCCTATATAAAATTGTATACAAATGTTTGGAAATGTGTAATTTGTGAATGTGCAATGGAGTTAAAGTTATACAGGTGAAGGACGAGCCGTTCGTAACGGAGCATGGCTGGCTTCATCGCATCTGTTGTCAACATAAAATAACGTGGATTATGCAAGTTGGAGTAAAATGTGGACGAGTGTTAGGTGAATAACGTGTTTTTATTATGGTAAACGTGTCAAAGGATATAGTTATGTGCTGGTTACAAGTGTTCAATGGTTTTTGTAGAATTCAGTTGATGTAGGTACCAACGGCGGACGATTGTATGGAGGCTCGTATGTAGTAAGTACATCTTAGTGTAAACGACAAACACAGTGGACGCGGTGTAATTAAATCATCTACAACAATCATTACTGTGATCATTATAATACGCCTACGACAATAACTGGCCGGGTTTCTGTTTTCTAATGAAAAACAACCTATACACACGCTTCACCGGATAGTTTTCACTCGACAATATTGGTATTATTTACAAATGGCAAAATAAATAACATGGTATCTGTTGTTTTAAATTGAAAACCCTACACACGATGAATAGACAGCAATTATAACAAATTTAGGGAAGTGTTCTAGTTGTGCCTTTACGGTGTGTTGATTACGCTTGTAAACCTTGATATCTAGGTCTAGGCGGGCAGCTATTAATTCTTACAATAACATGCAATGTAACTGTATCGAAACCGGAGTCCGACACAAAAAGTGATAGCACAGTTAAATACCTATTAATTTCAAAACAACAAATGAAATCACTCGTTAATACATATACACAATTTGGAAACAATAATGTTTATAGTTGTGTTTCGATACACATTAATCTATAGGTTTTCATAATAGTATCCGAAACAAATATAAATAAACGTATTTGTTAAGTGGACAGTGAATAACAACCATTGAGATGGTTATGCGGAGATAAAGAACATTATAGGTGGAACATAAGGAACACACTGGCCATAATAGATAATGTGGCAGACACTTAGCATAGAATTTTCTATTGTTACAGTAAATAAGACTATGAGGGTTGTAATATAATGCAGTGGCTGCACAAAATATTAGCGCTGGCAATAATTTGCACAGCTGTGGGGGCCCAGGAGTGTCCCTCGGGCTGCTCGTGCAACAGCACGCGCGTGGCTTGCGACGCCGCCGCCGCGCCGCACGACCGCCTCGGCCGCGCGTACCTCGCGCCGCACGGCGCCGCGCTCCAGGAGATCTCCTGGATCAACTCGAAGCTAAACACCCTAGAGATAGACGTGTTTGCCGGACTCACTCACTTGGAATACATCGACTTGAGCAGAAACGAACTAAAAAGAACCGAACACGGCCTGTTCGCCAGACTGAGCAGACTCAAATACTTGAACCTGTCGCGAAACTTCATCGACGACATTCCTCGATCCACGTTCGCCGATTTAGAAAATCTAGAGGTGCTAGATGTGTCTCACAACCGGCTCCACGTTATACCATTCCAGGTCTTCGGGCCGATAGTTAAACTCCAATATTTGGATATATCGCATAATAAAATAGCCACTTTCTTAGACTACTATTTTAATCCTAATAGACAACTGAAAGCACTGTTCCTAAATAATAATAGCCTAGTCAAAATTACTTCTAATGCTCTAGTCAATCTAAAGGAATTAGAGACACTGGACATCTCTAGCAACAAACTAGAGTACATACCCAAGTCCTTATTCGATAACTTCGAACAATTGAGAGAGCTGAACCTGAGTACCAACCCGTTCCAAAACATATCGAACGATGCTTTTAGAAATCTTAAAAACCTAAGGTGGTTAAGTATGGGCGGCAACAGGCTGAGAACACTGCCGCCGATGCTCTTTCAACATAACGAAAATCTTAAAACGATCTACCTCGATCACACTGAACTAGGAGTTATACAAAATACTAATTTCAAAGGCTTAAGTACTCTAGAGCAATTATACATAAGAAATAACGAATTTTTACGTGAAATAGAAACATATGTATTCCAAGACACACCAGGCATCACGCACTTGGATCTGAGTTCTAATGCACTACTGGCGTTACCACAATCCATTAAATTATTGAAAAATTTACAAGAACTGAAACTGGGCAATAACCCGTGGGCGTGCGATTGTCGTATGGCATGGTTCGCCGGGTGGGCAGATAAGAAGAAAGATATCATCAAATCAGACCTGAGTTGCCCGCTCACCTACCCTAATGATATGTTAAGGATTTTGAACCACACTAACTGCAAGCCTCCTACGCTTGTGTCGAGCAGTCCCCTCACACTGTACAGACTGCAAGCTGACGCGTTACTGGAGTGCAGGTTCGCGGGCAACCCCATGCCGTCGCTGACATGGATCACTCCGACCAGGATGGTGTTCCACTGGAACCCGGAGCCTGTTATACCAGACATCTTCCACAAGCACGGCCAAGCCCACGACCAGTATTACCGCCCCATAGACAATTCCAAATCAAGAGTGCGAGTGCTAGAAGATGGATCATTATTTATAGGAGATATACATAGAGAAGACTGTGGAACTTACTTATGTTTTGCAACGAACCCCTCGGCTAACTTGACAGCGGAGGTCGTCCTCAACATAGACCCTATGACTATGTTCGAGATCAAAATGTACAGCTTATTGTGCGGAGCGATATGCGCCGCGGCCTTCTTAGGACTTACACTGTTGGTGCAAGCACTGCGATACATATTTTTCAGGTCAGTATTTAATATAACCGTAATAATATTTTGTGTGTACGAGTATGTCATTGTAACGTGTGTCGCATTTTATTTTCAGATTCCGTCTGATGGAGACTTGTTGCAGCTGCTGCACGTGTGTGAGCCGCGACGCGCCGCGCTCGCGACAGATATTTAGTATGTTAGACAACATCGAACAATACAAGAGACAGCAATTAGATAAACTACGAGAAAATTACGCAGTTCAAGTAAGTTACTCTACTAATGATGTGCCTCTCATATGCAGCTTGTGTCACATGTACTTATACATCAATATGTTCACAGGTCCATCGTATTAAAGAGAACTGTACACAGCAAATGGATTGGATACAAAACAGTTACTCGACACAAGCCAGTCATTTACGCAACATTAGAGACATCGGAAGCAATCATTTGAGTGCCATGAGAGATCAGTATTATGATCAGGTATGTGTCTGCTAATTTGTTGCTAGTTTTTAATTACTGCATACATTTTGGTACAGTCGTGAGCAATGATAGAATCAACTAATTTTTACAAAATTGATCACACAGGTGAAGCGGGTTCGGGAATACTCCACCAGCCAGCTGAACTGGGTGCGAGAGAACTATGTGTTCCAAAGGAACAAAATAAGAAAGTTCAGTGCACACCAGATCCTGCGGCTGCGGGAGTCCTACAAGTACCAACAGCAGACTCTCAACAAAGTGCTGGAGAACCTGCCCAGCCTGTACTTCGAGAACTGTCGCAGCGGCTCGTGCGGGAGGAGCGACTCCATGGCCTTCGACCCCGACGTCGAGGTCATCGACATGTACCTCAAGACCAAGATCGAGAAGCTCTCCAATCTGCCGAGCCCGATATTTGACGAGGAGAGCAAGGTGTCGGTATACTACACGCCGACCGAGCGGTCAGTGAACTCCAGAAGGAACTCGCCGATCCCCGAAGGCATCCATATCAACATGATCGAGAAGGGCCCGCCGCGGCTGATGGCGATGATCAAGCCGCTGCAGATCTCCCCGCCGCCGACGGCAGTGTCGCTGACGCCGCCGGGCTCGCCGCCGCCCACCACGTCCAAGGCGGCGCTGGCAGGTGTGGCGGGCGCGGGCGGCGCGGGGGGCGGCGGGGGCGCGGGGTCGGGCGCGCACTCGCGGCGGTCGCGGCGGCGCGCGGGCGAGGAGCCCAAGCCGTCGAGCGAGCCGCTGCTGGGGCGCGCGGCGCGGGGCGGCGTGCGGTACGAGCGCGGCCGGCGGCGCGTCACGCTGGGGGCTAGCGCCAGCGAGCCGGAGTTGCGGCGCGCGGAGGGGGCGGCGGCGGCGGCGCGCGTGCTGCTGGCGGTGGAGCTGGCGCAGCCCGAGTGCGCGCGGGGCGGCGCGGGCTGCGGCTGCGCGACGTGCGCGCGCGCGCCCTTGTAGTACAGGCTGCTCACGCGCGTCTTCAAGATCTACGCCGTCTCGGGGCGGACGCTCGTGCGACAGCGCGTGCCCGACATGCAACTCTGTGATTTAAGCGGCGCGTCGCCTTCCTACGTATGATAGTGTTCGTGCGATCGGAACATATCTTGCCGGATTGTCTCCAATGTCAATAATAATGTAAGGTTTAGCATAGTGAAGGGACCGTTCGGGATGGCTCGGGTGTCGCGCCGCCGCCGATGCCGCTTGTACTTCTAAGTAAGCTGTGATAGACTAGATTTGAATTTAGCGACAATTTAATTTCGTACTGTCTCTAGTGGTAGGCGATAAGGAGTATACTGAAACGATCTGTTCTTAATCGTTCGTAGTAGTGAATCGAATGAACCTGTTTAATTAAGCGTTCTGTGGGTATTAGAACTTGTAAATAACTTCTGTTGGTTTCAATCATTTTCCATTTTGATGTATTTTAGGGTAAACTCTTAGAGTTATGCATTTTATATCTGTTCAACTTAAAGTGAGGTATAAGAAGTTGTTACTGTACTTGTTGTAATTGTTGCGCGGTCATTGTACATTGGTGTATCCTAGGCTCGGCAGGCGCCTGTTGATCTCAACCCTCGACTGCATATCCATTCGTCATCCACATCCACGTCTAGTTGTAACGCGTATTACATTTTTATCTGTCTGTATAAACTAATGATATTTCTATATTTTGTAACTGTCCTACAGAATGTATAGAAATGAGTCTTGCAGTGATATGCCAAAAAATACAATCCAGCAATGATTATATTATTATAACGTTTCTTAATATAAATATACAAACATTGTTGAAAATTTTCTAAATATATAAAACAAGAGTAAAACCGCTAATCATGGAGAATAAATTATTTTTCAATGTAACTTTGGTTTTATTTTTGTCACATATGTTTGCGACTGTTTGCCAAGCTTTACTTGTAGATCTATATAAAATGAGTGTTTCTCAGACAGATAACTTTATTATGAACGCTTTAAACTGCCCTTTTAACAAAAAATACTTGATAAGTGTACACTTAAACTTATCAGGCAAAAAAAATGCAACATTTTCAAGAGTATTGAACGTTATAGCGTGTAACTGCTGTGAGCGAATTTAATACTGCTTTTAAGGTTTTTAACAAACTTACACTCTACCTAGTGTGTTAGAAATCGAAAAATGTCAATGACCGTAAAAATGCAGTGAAGCATAAAACCAGCGAATAATTAGTAGCCGTACAAATAAAACACTTAGTTTTAATAACAATGTTTATTTGACACGACAAATCTTCAGATGGAACGCAACCTTTGTAGACAAACTTATTGATACTAACAATGCAACCACTATAAAATATTTATGAATTAGAAATATTATTATTAAATATTTAAATTAAATATTAAATTGTAGAGAAACTATAACTATTTCGCTAAATAATACTATAATTATAGAAATAGTTATAAAAAATACGACGCTATTGTTAAAGTTTTCTCTTCTCTATTTAAGTAATATGCACTAGGAATGCTTTGTCTTGTAGATACTCTCTCTTGTCGTGTCATAGCGATCGATAATTATAATGTTTACATTGTGCGCAGCTGTCGAACGGTAAAACCCGCATAACACCGGTAAAAACGATGCGGTTTATTTTCTACAGTTGAATATATGTATTTAACTGTCTAACAGTTAGCCATATAATTTGAGTTTAAACTTATAACGAGAAGAATCCTAACCTTACCCAAAACAGAACGACATAACGTATCTTGCAAAAATAATATGACAACATTTGGCATCGGAAATGGTACAGTTACCACTGTCAAGATATGTAGCTTTTATAATGAATTATTACAAGTTTTGACAGAAATAATTGACCATTTTGCCATGCATACCTATTGCCATAGGTTACGGTATAAACTGCAGTCACTAACTATATAAGAACGAACCTATATGACTTAACCATCACAAGACCAGTACGAGAGATAATTAATACTAAATGCGTAAACACGTCTCCGCGATATACATAAAACTATCGTCTATTATCTTGAGATCTAACAATCTATCTGTCTATCTCAGTCTTTAGCTTGCCTTAAAAGTGTTAAATATAGGAATATTAGAGGCGCTATAGAGCCTTTTATAAATTAAAAATTATATAATAGAATAACTCCTGGTTTCTCAAACGCTGATGAACACGAAAAAATGTCTAGAGTCAATCAAATCTCATGCTAAGCTCTGTGATAGCTTATAAGTTTTATGGTCAACCCATCACAGTCGTTATCAGTCGATTTGACAGCAGATTCAATTGATTAGCCTTCTAGAAACCAGGGGCAAGTCTATCTAGTCCTTAGCTTGCCTTAAACGAATTTAATGTAGGTATATTAGAGGCGCTATAGAGGCTTTCGTAAGTTTATATGAAACCGCCAACTATTTATGGCTGATTATTGCAATTATGAAAGAGAGACGCTGCTCTATACAGTATAGTAACCCGTCTCGTTTTCACAAATGCGACAATAATACATCAAAGAGCTGATGGTAAATTTGATATACAGATATATCAGCATATCGACGTGTAAGTTGACACCGAAGGCGCGCAAACGACGTCTCATATTTCACGTCCGCTAAAATCTTATTAATCGCGATTTTTGCTTTGTTTAACTACTGAGTAAGCAATAATGCTATTCCAAAGATGTTTAACCCTATATGATAGGAATTGTTTTTCATGTAATAAATATATTGGTGTTTAGGTATATTATTTAATTTGGTAATATTTAATGTCATCTATCAATAAGAAATTTAGGCTAAAAGGCTGGGACTACATACTATAGCTGCTAAGTTTCAGCGATAGTATTAGCACAAGTCACGTTAAGTGAAGGAAGGATATAAAACAACAAGACAAAGTTAGATGCTAAGTCTTTTCTGATACAACAATGTACGACGAATATCCCAAGAAATATATTAAGTTCTCAAACTGTTCCTGACCATATCAGGATCAGTTTCCTATCTTACTAAACATAGCCTATTAAACAAGACCATCCTTATTTTTCTGTTCAATTTATACCGATTTTGGATGTTAAACTACTAACGTAGAAATCCAAATTGCAGCTTGAAGCCACATCTACCCAAACATGATACCAACAACCTAAAAAATCTCTTCTACAGTCTACCTAACCATTCCCTAACCACTTCAAATTCCTCAAATCATCAGTGTACATAGGGACACTAATTTCACATGCATACATAAACGTCACGCCTCTTTCCCTTGGGAGTAGGCAGAGATCACATCTTTCCATATGCTACGATCCTGGCATACCAGTTTAGCTTCATACACGCCCGTCGGTTAATTTCAACCTAGTTTAAAAGACCAAGATTGGTGGTTAATTCAAGTAACACTCGTACATCTACCACTAACCTTGGCAGCAGTTCTGTTCCACACGACGACCTTGTGGCCGGAGTTGAGCAGGTTCTTGACGATGCCGCTGCCCATGATGCCGAGCCCGAGGAAGCCGAACTTCATCTGGCTGGCTTTGATGTTCTTCTCCAGCAGAGTCTCCGATACATTCTCCAAGTCGAGCGGTGGAGTGTCCTGAGGAAGGACGAAGTGGGGACTGAGTTTCTTGGTTTGTACATGGAGTTTCTTGCTACTAAAAGGCGACTCTTAAATGTGTTTGTGATCATGGCGGTCATAGAATTTCTTTCCGGAACTTCTCCATAAGAATGATATTTTAGAACCGCGCAACTAGAGTCAGTAACGTTTTGACAGTGCCTGAGAAGGCCTATTCGAATAGAATAGATCTATATTTGTTTAGAATGCAGGTACAATACAAAATAGAATGGTAAATAAACATATTCAGAACTTGATTCTGCCTTGTTGGCTTGCAAATTCTATACAATATTATTAATAAAGTTATTATAATAAGGCTAATACTTATTAAAAAGTGGACAGAATAATAACAAATATCTCGAAATAAAAACCTTTTGGTTTTATTAATTTTTTGCAATAGGTAATCGAATAGTCGCGACAATTCACATAAAGCCCTTTGGAATACACACACGTCCGTTCACCTGTCCTTTGCGGGGGGTCGAACCCGCAACGCGCATTGTACACTGCACGCACGTCATTGGGGTGGCGACCTATAGGTACCACTGTTCTATTCGCACGGACGTTACGCACCTAATTGTGTTTCGTTCAAAACAGAGACATTTACTTGTGTTGATTATTTGGCGGTATTTAGAGGATGTATAATGGACTTTATTTTAGCGCTTTGGATCCTCTGACCGAGTGCTAACTGGTACATGATACTGATACAGGTACAGGATACTTGAATTGAAACTGCTTTAGTTTCAGATGTTAACCCGAGCAGAGCAAATCTTTAAGGATTTTTATGAAGTAAACAAAGTCTTTTTCAGCACTCAAAAAAAAAGACCAGAAAATGTATGCTGTTCCTCATTTTTAACAACACAACTATACGTATTAATGTAATTATGTTGCTCCTTCAGTATTCTGTTCAAAGTCTTACGGGACACATCCCAAGGTTGTCTGTAAAAGATCGCTCTTAGCGATATGACCGCCTATTGTGGCACCATATAACTTTTACGTTTGTTAAATCTGTTTCTCATGTGGTGTGCAATAAAGAATATTTCTATCTATTAACCGCAACGCAACAACGAGAAATTGTATCAACTTAGAATTTTCAATTAACCTTTATTCAGTGCAACAGACACAGCTACATAAAATTTCCACAGCATCTGGAATAACTGATATTAATGATAAACGTTCAGTCACCGGTATGATGTAAACCAGGCGACGCTAATGAAGCAGTAAGTACCTACCTAATTAGTAACAGTTCGTAATTACCGCACTTACTTGCACACGACTGTAGTGGAGAGTAAACATTAAGCAACATTGTTATTTTAGTATTTATTTAAATTGTAACAAGTGTTATATGTACTTGGACGATATAATATATGTAAGGTACAAAAATTCATTTGTTTTTTAGACAGAACTAGTATGCTATAATCTAGCTTCAACAAATCAGCTCAGCCTATAGCGTATTCTAACTTTGCCGCTTATTATAAGTTGGTTGTTAACCGAATATCCGGCGTTGTAAACTGTATGGGACCATGTGCACGCGAGGGAGCTTTTTATAACGCCCGTTTTTTGTTACGACCCCTCTTATATTCGAGCCCAATACAATTATGTGGGTAAGTCTCCCATTTAGTACTAAAACATGACGTAACTACGTTTCTGACATTGTTATCCTTTTGAACATTATTTTAACGGAAGTATTGATCAAAATTCTGTTACTACGCTATTATGTAATCAGAAAGATAGATAAATATTAGAAAACAACCCGACAACAAAGTAAGAATCAATATGTAATACAAATAAAAATAAAAACCATTTCACTTCCGTGAAAAGCCTCTATCAACAACTACAATATTTTCCAATGAATATCGTTCGTACAATTCATGCAATTTTCGCCTGTAAAATTGAGACTGCAACGTGGATATTTGCATAACGTGGAAACTGTAAACGGATAGAGATACGATGAAATTGGTAATCCGAGCGTAGATGAAATCCCAACATAAATACCGTGTAAAGCTGGTGCTTTTCGGCCAGTTCCCAGGTACGTCAATCGATACAGCTGATATAGATCAGGGACGAGTTCTAGGGCATATTACGATAGGTCATGTCCACAGGTAATAAATTAAATTATAATAAAATTGCGACCATTATTCGACATGTTGAAAATTTTACTGTAATTTTCATGGATGTGACTTTCATCTACGCTTACGATATTGTTAGAATGAAACTAAAAAGGATTCTTAATTTGAATACCTGTGATCGGATATTCACGATACTTGAATATGTATTACGGGGTAAAGGGCGCTCTTCCGGTGCATACATCAATACTGGTCTTTGTCGGCCGGACGCAACGCTGCTTAATTACACGTGCGTTAAATAAAGTTTCCGCACATCTGCTTGCATCGAGGTTATGAAATAATTAAGCAGAACTTAATTAACTCTTCTGTATTAAGCCCGATATTTACTCGCAGTTTTTTTTAGATTAAAGCTTGTGTAACATTTGGGATATTCGTATTATTAAATCGGTATTCACAGATTACGTTCTTGTATGGCTACTAATCTCTTTATTTCAATGAATAGTGACAAAGGCGACTCTTAACTGAGTGTCGTTTGAGAATACGGCAGTTAGTGACGAAGAATCGACGATAATGTCTTCTCAAACAAGGTACGTAATAAGCAATTACAACGACTAGATTTGCACTTAAATTAATCATGAAAATAATATATCTCCAAACTTGCCAAAAAATATAACCAACTTGATCAAGATACAACCGCATTATACTAACTTCGTACCTCTGTTATTTAGAGTATAAAAACACGGAAAAGTGAAACAAAAAAAGCTTTAAAAAACACATCTATTCCAGACATGTGAAATTGCATTGTTCGCGACTATGAATAGCGGAAGGTGACCTCTTAGTTCGCCGGAGACCGCGTTTTAAATTGCTATTTGTACGATATATTTTTGGTGGTTTTACGTATTCGCTCATTCGTATTGTATGGATTCATCATAGCTATATTATAAATGGGTTATGGTTTGATTAAGATCATTTCATAATGTGCGTGCCTTTTTTAACCGTTGCTTACTAATACTATAATGTACTGCAGTTTATAATTATGTATCAACTTGGAAAAATATTTAGTTACTTGACAGTATCTATTACAATTTTGTCCAGACATCGCTATCCTGAATAAATCGTGATTCATTTATCTGACACATTACACGGGAATTTCTGACGTGTAACAAGCGAGTCTCAAATTTTCAAGTAGGTGTCATTGTAGAACATAACTAAAAAGAACCGGCATTCAGGGTACGAGCGTGTTAGTATTGTGAGTTGACGATCAGCATTAAAAAATAGGAAGAGATACATCGTCTTTCTGCAGCCATTTTCACATGACCAAACCAAACTCCTGGGCATATTGTTCAATATTAAAAATGTGACAAACGACTGTCGTAACGAGAATTAGACAGAGAATAAAAAGCTTGGTGACACAGATTCGAATACTACGACAGAGTACACTTCCCTTTTCCATTTTTCAATGGATATAATTAAAAATTAGGACAAATATTACAAATGGTACAAAAATATCCGCGTTTCCAACATACCTCGTAGAGGGAATAGGCGGCAACGCATTTATTTACACAACAAGCACGATGTTTGATATTATCATTCCCCTTATCTATATGACAGGATTTACAAAAATGTGCTCGGTAGCTGCCACTACACAGTATTTTAGGAATGTTGCACGAAATAACAAATGACAATTTTTTGGATAAAAAAGTTCTAAAGATACAGAAAAGTTTTCAAAATAAGGAAAAAAAATCGGCCTTTTTTGGTTCAAATCCTAATAAAGGCCCTCTTTAGGTATAACTATTTCAAAAGTTAAGGTTGAAATCTTGTAAAAGCCTGAGTTTTGCATCAAACCTTTAAAAGTTATTCTGAAATAATTTTAAAAAGATTTAGCGGAAGATGCAAAAAAAAGCCGGCTCCCTAGATTTCCTGCGTCGTATTCAATAAGGCTTCTGAAACCTAACAATATAATGTTGGTTTACTGGAAAACTTGAATAATGGCTGTGTATGTGATACGTTACGTTCAAATCAATTCACTCACTTCACTTTATTTTAAATATTTAAAAAAAACGACGACTTCATCATCATCAACCCAGAATAATCTACTGCTGGGTCTATTCCCTTTTGTTTATGCTATTCTCCTGTATCTTGCCCTTTGCATTCATCCTAATCCAAGATGTTGATAGGTTATAAAAACAAAAAAAAATATTTGTTACGCCAGCTACAAGTACGGTCAAAAAATATTAGACACATATATTTTCACTTCTAAAAACAATACAATGCAGTAAAAATAAAGCGTATTGTTATGGAGGAAGGACTCATGACGTCACTAGCCGATGGATATCGCTAACCAAGCATTATTTATATTCAGGTTGGTGACATCCATCGTCTAGATACTTATCGGGTAGAGTTGTAGCGACTTCTTAAAACTCAAAACTCACTTTATTTCAAGCTGTATGTTGCTTCGTACTGCTATTTAAGTAATGTGAAATTGTATCCAGATTTTAACAGAACATTTGCGCACGCGCCTTCGGAACGAAATCGACAGATGGCGTAGTCAATTAACTTGACCAAAATGATAACCGCGAGCCCATTGGACAGCGTAATTTAACCCGCTTATTATCACTAAAAACTATAATTATCTTCAATTATTGACAACATGGTGGGTGTTTTGTGGTTTTGTACAAAAAAAAAGAAAAATACTGAGTTTGGTTTGATTTTACTGACATGTGGTTCATCTGATCTGTATAACTTAAGTGTATGTAACATATGGAGTATTATGGAGTGCAATAAAAGTATTGAGTATATGAAATTAATTTACAGATTTAGTTAATTTCATCTCATGTCATCAGTTTTCTTTGAGCCTAGTACTTTGATTTGTTACAAACTTCTTTTGGATTTTGTTTTAGGTTTTTTCATAAAAAAACACTACACAATTAAATAAAATCAAGTAACCTCCATGCCATCATTAAGGCAGAGTACAGGGTATTTTATTTTCAATTATTTTTATGAATATAATCTTGTGACCAGTGTTACCAGAAATATTCAAATCTTACTTACAAACACTGCAAGTAGAATAAGAATGTATGCGGTTAACAAATACAAACACACACAAAGAACTCTGCTTATTTTTTTTGTTCTGTGACTGTCGTCACACAAATGTTTGACATTTTCGAATCCACAACAACATACAGTAAAATAATTGACTGTCCCACAGCTGGAGAAAAGCCTTTTATCCATGAAGGGTTGATCATCCATCTCACTCACTAGATATTGGTGATTTCTGAGATTACAACATCTAACTCACGTTTCCTCACATTTTCCTTCACCGTCTCTCAACGGTGTCCCAACTCATAATTACATAATACATAATATATTCTTATTTCATTCTCAAAAATACAGTACAAGACTAAGTACTTACAGGTGTCAAAATATTCGAAGGGCGATTCAGCAAACTGGACTTCTTGGAGAAGGAGTGGTTCAGCATAGACGGCTTCTCATTCGCGTCGATGTCAGTGTAGGACCGCGAGAGGGAGCTCTTTGTCTTCTTGCGAGGCGTGGCCTTGATCCCAGCCGACGACGACCGTTTTATAGGCTTCACCTTTGAAATGCCCAAACGTATCTATAAATATTGAGAATGGTCATTGTGTGGAATGGGTAACGCCGTGATACCATGCTTTTGCTACTGTGTACCTTTTTTGTATAAGTCCCCCGTACATGCAGTGATGATAAACATGCGTATATTTCTCACAAATAATGCTTGGTTTGAGTTATTGTCAACTAGCAAGGAAACAAAAGTTATTTCTTCCAATGTTAAGTTCATGCATTTTTTTAAATGAGTTTTATTTTGTCAGTAAGAAAACTTTACATGATCTGTTGATTTCCAAAATTCATGCTCAAAGTTTTATAACATTTCAATTTTGAATAGAAATATTTTTGTAATGTCTTCAAAAACAGCTCTTTTTTAAATAGGACTTATTTTGCAATGGAAATGAGAAGCCAAGTGTACCATCATCTAGCTTTCACAACACACAACAGTCCAACAATAGGCATATCAAAATTGACTTTTTTGTAAATGACAAATACAATTACAATTAATCAAAGATTTCTCATGCCACTACCAAACTCCTTCCATTAATAAATACTCACCTTATTACCAAATACCATAAGGTCCATTTTGAATTGACCATACAGGCAAAGTTATCTCTAAAGCCACTCTATGTATCTCACCTTGGGAGTAGCACTCTTTTTCTTAGCAGCAGGTTCTGAGGGCGCGGCCTCTGCATCATCCTCTGCTGCCTTCTCTTCTTGGCTGCTCTCTTCTTCTTCTAGACTATCCTTCAACTTGTCGAACTCTTCCTCAGCGTTGAGAGCGTGGTCATCCAAGTCTCCGAATTTCTGGTTATAAAAGTTGTTTAGTATATTGTTTGTTTCATAAAGTAAATGTTTTTGGATGGGTAATGAACCAATAACATCCCATTATTCTAGCTTGAGGGGCTAGCAACAACTTAGTAGGAAGTAAATATTATATTATTATTTTACACAAATCGCTTTAGGACAAGTAAGTTAAACTCTTTATATTTCAATAAAATCAGTGAGCATCAAGCAACTTTCTAAATTTTCTTTAAAAGGTTGAGTGTTTTTAGATTCCTTAGCTTTTAAGAACCTCTTATACCACTAGCAGTGGTACCAACCTCAGGATTAACAATGAACTCTTCAATCTGATTGACAGCCTCCTTGAAGGCGGCCGTCTTGCAGGACTTGATGAGCTGCTCCTTGTACTCCTGGTACGGCTTGATGTTGTTGTCTTCGATCCACGCACTGTTGGCAATAATCATTGGTTAATACTTTACACTCTCTGATAAGTAAGGGCTTATGTATAAAGGTATATAGAATGCAGGGATAGTATCAGGTTGTCTAAGTGAGAAGGAACTGTTTTCGTTAAAGATATGAACAGCCGTATTCAAGAACGACACAGAGAAAATACCCGCCCTTAAGGCTGCCTGTCTATAAGAGCGGAGCTAGGCTGCGGAGCGCAGAAACCGCGAAATATTAACCAATGGATTGCAAGGAGCGGAAATTTTGTGCAATCCTATTGGTTAATATATCTGAGTTTGTCCGCTTCGCAGCCTAGCTCCGCTACGACAGGTGACTTTATCATTATCAAAAGAGTGAAAAGACAAAAAGATATTTAACATATCACTTAGTTAAGTGATGATCTGGAATACGCTGTATAGTACCAACGTACGAGATCCAGGGATCGTGTTAAGTGGTCAGTATGTGATTAGGATTCGTTGATTTCATAAGTAATGTATACGTATGTATTGTTGGAAGACAATAGTTATTTAACAAGAATCCAGGATTCAAAGCAAGTGTTTTATATACCAATAAACGTAACTAGTATTTGAATGTAATGTGTGCCTAAATTATTTTAAGCGTAGTTCTAATGACATAGGTTAGAAAACTAAAACTTTACTTTCAAAGTAAACAGATTGTAGAATAACAGCTCGATGAAATTCAGTTTCAAGTGCAGCATCTATAAATATTGCCGCTAATTCAATATTCATTAATAAACGAAACATTCTGATACCTGAATTAAAAAAAAAACTCAAAACTAAATACTGGGATATATCTTAAACACGAATTATCGAAGGTAAGAACATATTTATTTAGTACCTAAATGATACGATAAAACCCTAAACAATTACACAATTAAAGATATATCAACATAAACGACCATTCAATCGTACCATGGTTATTAAAAACACTAACTTATTCCTTTACACGTCCTATTCGATCATATAAATTCGCTGGTATCATAGAGAAACATTTTAAAACGATGTTCCAAGTTATTTTAGGTTCAGCAATGAGTTTAAAACCATCGAGATTCAATTATAAACTTATCCTGGATAAAAAAGCATGATATTTTGCAACCCCTATACGGAGGTACAGCCGTACGCATGCGATCAAAATATAAATTATACCAACTGTCACTTGTACGGAAATACACAAAGATCTGGTACGAAATTAATAATACGGACGTCACGAGCATTTTCAGTTTAAATTAATAAACCCGAACCTTATTTCAGACCATGTAGAAAGCTGTATTGACACACCGGTCCCATTCGCAGAAATTTAATAAAACTAGGTCACACAAATGACGGAAAATTACAAGAACATTGAAACAGGAGTGGAAATCAGGTCGGCGAAATTCTAGGAAAAGGCGATCCGCCCTGTAGTTAAAGGGTTTGTATGCACGTGCTCCGGGACTTAGCAACAAGTCTTAAAGCCTGTTGCGGTTGTGGAAGCGAGACACACTATACAGCGTAAAGTTCTATCTCTCTTTCATATTTGCTTGTTATTTCCAGAGGTGGTTGCTATGTAGGTTAGTAGGAGTACCCTGCATAGCAACCATGTCCATGTTTTAGATATACAATTACAAGCCCTAGCCCGTTATTTAGGTCAATCTAACTTTGGCTGCAACATATCCGAACAAGGGTAGGTCTCGTATCGATTCTGTTATTTTGTTGCTAAAATAAAACTTCGCTTCGTATCGGATGATGAAACTAAGCTTTTTATTTTTATTAAAGGTAAACGTGTTCGATAAAATCCCTGTCTCTTATTTATACTTTTTACTGTATAACATACGTTCTACAAATGAGAATTCTTTGTATATGTCCCACAGCTGGGCAAAAGCCTCATTCCATACGGAAAAGGAAGGTTTTTAATACAAGAAACAAGAAAAATATCAAATTTAGATTGAATAAATAAATAAGAATAATCCCATTATTTTGTTACCTACTGGCATTAAGGGTTTGTAAGGATGAATCTTTTTCAATCTTCAACGCACATACTACTGAACTTATTCAGATGAAACTTTACAGTAACATCCATTGAAATAACATATCTATCGGCCAAGCCGCAGGCAGAAACTAGGCATATACAAATTACGAAAGCGATCCGAAGTCCTTGTGTGGACTATTATCCCGAATGACGTGTGAAGGAATGATTGCTGACAATTGTCGAGCGAATTCAAGGGGACCACTAAGTGGCTAGTGCATAATGCTGCATCATACCGTGCCTAGCTGATAAACAAGGATTCGCTGCTATGATAAACGTGGATTTTAAGAAACAAAGCCTGTAAAAATAAATTTCATTAGTTTTGAACGTGGGTTCGCTTGCGTTTTAGTAGTTCCGTACCAAATCTAAAGGATCCTAATCCATTCCTTTTCTAGTTCCATCCATTTCCTATCCAGTCTACCTCCATATTATCAAATTTTAAGTTGGTCCTGCCTGATTTCGTATAACATACATGCATAAACGTCACGCCTCTTTCCCTTGGGGGTAGGCAGAGATCACATCTTTCCATTTGCTACGATCCTGGCATACCACTACTTAACATACAATAACATTCATACCAATACATTTGCAAACTTTTGCGTTTATAATATGTAACGATTCGTTACAATGACAAAAATAGATCGAAAACGAGATATGGAAATAAATCAGTGCAGTACAAATATACCTAATTATTTTCTCGTTAGGAACATTATTTGATTTCCTAAAATCAATAGCATCCCGTTTGTTTGCACTTTCATCCATGTTCAATTCACTATTGCGTTTGTACAAATAACAAATTTAATTGTAGGCAGAGTAAACAAAAACAACCCTTCCTGCAATATCGTAGAAACAAATAATAATATTAAAACCTTTTCTGCACAATAAATCAGAAAAGGCAAAAGCTTAATAATTAAAAGCAAAGTTCAATTCAAAAGAAAATACCTTGAGGAATACTGCGAATACAATAATTTATTTTTTTAATTGGTTCTAGAATGGAATTTTCTGTTTACCATCGGGAGGAAATTGTTTTTCTTTTTTTATTAACTATAGCCATACAATACTTATATACAGGTCAGTTTCGAAATACGTTAGAAACTAGTTTCTGCGACCTAAAAATCTTTTCATCATCATTCAATCGTCGTTATAGGTTGTACGTGCTTTTCTGGATGTACCCGGAAATTTCAGCGGCGCCTCTTGTCGACTTTTCGCACCCCTTGTTTATGTCGCTTCCGGACGACAGATTTTTTTTTCCTTGGCCAGCATACTATTATTGCTTTTGAACCTTCCACCTGCCGTAATTTCGTTTAGCCAGGGATCTCGCTAGCTCCATTTTCCTACTAACCCTCGTTATTCAATCATCAATGTTAGGCTTACGCCTGTCCGATTTAACACCTTCGGGTCATTTTATAATAACGTAAATACGTTTGCCGATCGTTTTCGTCTAAAGGACTCTTATGCTGTAACAACTCTAGTCTTTCGGCAGCATGATCAGCCTCTTCAGGCTGGAAGCTATGTCAGTTGTTGGGGTAATTCCGTGAATAGCCTAAGTTATCCTCCAAATGAAAGTTCGAGCATAGCTTGATAAGCATCTTTAAATTTGTGGATTTGTCTTACAGTCTAAACTTCAAGACGCGCTAGTCTTCAAAAACTAGGA
Organism: Chrysodeixis includens; assembly: GCA_941860345.1. Taxonomy (NCBI): domain Eukaryota; kingdom Metazoa; phylum Arthropoda; class Insecta; order Lepidoptera; family Noctuidae; genus Chrysodeixis; species Chrysodeixis includens. The sequence continues at coordinate 714,996 of OW796111.1, read as the reverse complement.
GAAGGTGACGAAAAAGCTCGAAGTAATTTCAATATGTCGAATCGTTTCGTCTTGAATCGCATGGGTTCGATCGTGATGTATGTTAGCAAAGCCTTTTTGACACAGTATTTTCACTTTTAACTTCTGCCATCGGGAAGGCCGTCGAGTACTTAATATACGTAATTAAGTGGTGTCCAAAAATACTACACGATTCTAACAAAATGATTTCTTTATTTTGTTGAGGTAGTAACGCAAACTTTATGTAACCTGGTAGTTACCAATCCGTTTTCTTGAATGTTATACCTTTTCAGACCTTCTCAGAAATTTTCTCACCTTTCCCAAACTGATAATCTTTATTAAAAAAAGTCTAATTTGTTTGGGAGACCGACAAAAAAAGGCCGTTTTCACAAAAGCGATAAAAGCATATTTTTTTTTTGTTTTCATAAATATAGTTTAAAAAAATGATGTTACAATCCATCACTCAGGTTTTCTGAACTGTTTACATCAACCTTACAAATACAAACTGTGTAGTATGCCCACACCACTTTTATAAAATAAAAAAAGTATAATTTCACTAGTAAGTTTCTAAGACTGATTCATACAATATTTTATAGAAGAAGTGCTTACTAGTTCTATAATGCTCAACTTTATTCGAGAGTTATTAAGAGGTCATAATGCGAGTAGAATGGACAGGGCTTATGTTATAACGACGTTAAAATCGACCTTAACCCCTTAACAATAATGGTGTTTTCATAAAATCTCAACTGTTACCAGCAGTAATGTGTACACAATCAGAGTGGATGAATACAGTTATTTACTTCAGCAGAACTTTCTTTACATTCGTATTTTAATATTGTAAGAATTCTATCTTGACAGTACCACATGATACACATTTGTCTTAATGAATGAAATAAGCTCAACTTTCTGTTTGGCCCAATCTTAAAACCAACTAAATCAAAATGTCATTAAAAGATTCCTTTGCTTAGCTTTTATGTAAATCATATAAAAAAAATCCAGTGACATATTACTAGTCAAACAATGCAGAGCCACAATTTCAGTTTTGTTCTAATTGTGGAAATGTATCAATTATTTTGCTTGCTAAAAATATTTAAAATATAAAAAAGGTAGATGTGCTTGTTGGTAGTATATTTACCAGTAGATTTAGGGGTCTACCTTATCATGCAAAATTGCAAAGTAATAGAACCCTCGGTATATTTTGATCATTTGTATTATTTATCAAGATTTGTAATGTGTAAACTCTGTGTTAATGGTTAGATTTAAATTCGCAGCTTGGGAAACAGATATCGATAAACTGCATATTACAATACATTGAATATTATCTATTTTGATTCAAAAGTTTACATGTTAACCAAATATTAGAATATCTCTTATATGAAAAATAAATAAATTATGCGCTGTAGAGGTTTAGAAACATCTACACAAAAGCATGTAGACTTTGAAAGCCTCAAAAGTGGAACCAATTAAAAATCATTTAGAATAAGAAAAAGTATTTATCAATAGTTTCAATTAAGTATAGTGTCTTTGTATCAATTGAAATGTGTATTTGTGACTATATTTGTACTTTGTTTTCACCAAAGATGGTAGTTTTGATGCCGTTGCTAAGTCCCATTTGTTTATTCTACTCCTTGCCTAGCTTAAATTTACATTAAAAAACCTGAACATATATCACTTACCTATTTAAAAGAACTTTGCAACAAATTCTAATTGATAAATAATATTTCATAGTAGGTGAGTTCTTAAATGCACTGAACTTTTTATTTTTATAATTTACCTAATTTCTTGTAATGTTATTAGGATTGCTTATATACTTGTACCTACATATTTGTATGTGTCTTACCAAAGACAGTACATAGTGTTCTACACTTACTTTATATTTTTGTTTTTTTTTTACCTTTTCTTTTCCTCATATTATTTCAAATTTTCTCAAAAACTAATATTTTGTACATCATCATTTAGTTTCATCAAAACAATAAATTGTAATTCAGTTATTTTTACAAATAATAGGTTTTTCTACTGTCAAATATTCAGTTATCAAAATTATATTATAATTCATGCTTGTCTTGCAAAAACCCCTAATGTGATGTCCATTCACAATTTTCATTAATTCATAATACCTACACATTTTCCAATAAGCAATGTAATATTGATGAAACCTTTTCTGATCATAACTTTTAAAAGTAGGTTTTCATCCTTAATAACTATAAATAGAATTAAAAACTTAGTTACAGATATGATAACATTGATAACTACAGCTTTAGCTTCATCACAAAAACAAAACAATGTTGGTTTTTTAGTCAAGTTTTTTTTTATTATGAAGATAGATTAATAATTAAGTTGAGGTAAAGGAATAACATCTTTATGAATAGAGTGCATGATAAATGCACTACAAAATCTACAAATAGATAAAAATTACTTTTTTTTGATCCTTAGAATATTTGTTTACAAATAAACTGGTACTTACTAGTTATTTGTTCCGAAGAAGTAAATGCATTGTACGTTCATAGCCTTCTTGGGAGGCTTCAATTCCGGAGTAGGGATTGCTACCTGAAAACCATCACAAACCATAATATTAGGGTTATTATTTTCATCACCATAAGTGTCAGATTTCAGATTGTTTACTACAGGTTCAACATTGTGTGATTTGATGTATTTAATCATTTTACATAAAAATGTGTTTCCAGACATTATAGACACCAACGCTATATTATAGCCACCGCAACACACATTATCAAGATTTTTTTCCCGCCCATAATTGCGTGTGTATAATCTGTCATTTAGATCAACAAACGTTGTTTACAATCTTTATAGGAAGCGTTTCTAGATAGAATATGAGTTTATTATTATTTTTTAGTCTAAATGCAATAATCAAGCGTCTTACCCGGCCGGGCCAAGGGCTGAAACCCTTCATTTTAGCCCTGAAACAAACACAAGACACATATTACCATCATTTGATTATAATTGCTATCACATATAGCGTACAAAAGTATTGTATTTCAATACATACCAAACTAGATCACCAAGTTTAAATGCTTCAGACATGGTGCACGTCTACTCAACACGAATTTCCACGACGAACTAACCAAAGAGAAAATATAAATATCATAGAACAGCCAAACTTTTCCGCGTCTTTTGGTTACTCTATGGTCGTTGTGAAAACCGATAACTTCCGATTTGAACCGTAATCAATAAAAGCCAATACAATCGACTAATATAAATTTAACTAGCTTTATAAAATTGCTGTATATTTATATACGTCTTCATTTTAAAGTCGAGAAAGTTGAAATATACTATATTACATTGAACCGTGCTTCAGCAGCTAAAAAATCTGCAAGTGTGCGATTTAATTTAGTAATCGATATAGGATAAACTAACCATGGTTTATTTTTCGTTAATCTGTGCAAAGAAAGTTATTATTTTGTATTTTCATGTCAAATCATACTTTTCTGGTGTGCCGCCAAAATTAAAACATTTAGTTAATTTTGCAATGTAATTATATTAAAAATGTCTAAAAGATATTTTCCACAACAGCAAGGTGAACGAAAAAAAGCCAAGCTCAATATAAGTGTATCAGATCATAACTTTCCTTTGAGTCAAAATAATGAATTAAACAAAGGTGGGTTTCTTCCGCAAATAGATAATATTTATAATTTACCAATTCAAACTATCCAAAAACAATATCTGACGATACTAAAAGATGTGTTATTTTCATAAAGTCCATTATAATATTTGGGATTTTTGTTAGGTTAAGTATTGATTAAACTTAATTATTTCATAGTGTCTAATAATGATGACAACTGGGGCGATGACAATGACGACGAGATCCTCATGCTGGCCAGCCAGGCCTGTGAGGAAGCCTATAGCTCGAACGACATCAGTATTTTACCAGACTACAGTATGTGTATGCAACCAGGGTCAACAAGCACTCAAAAAGGCTCAACCAGTTCCCAAATAAGATTTCAGCCATCGCCTAGTACGTCTAAAACTGAATTCACCTTTAAAAAACCCTCTTTCAACTCTCCTTCTGCTATATCAACACATTTAAAAGAGAAATGTAATAGAATATCCTCACCATTACCTGGGATATCATCAAAAATGATACCGAACACTAATGGACAGCTATCAGCTAACTTGTCTGATGACTTAATATTCAATGACAAAGTGTGCAAGGGCCAGGATATTGACCAGATGTACAGAAAATTACTTCAAATGCAGGAGGAATGTGAAAAGTTGAAGTCAGTAAACGGGAAACTGATGGAAAAGTGTGTTACAAAGGAAGGTGAGGCTTCAATACTTAGGACCCAGTTGAAAACCTGTCAGACATCAGTTGATAACGCTAGGTTAGAGAAGATAAAGGCTCTGGAGAAAGTTCAGGTGGAATGTACAGAGAAACTGACTGCTGCTAACAAGCAAATGCATGATTTGAGGACACAACTCGATTTTAAGGTGAGCTCGTACTTAAATCTACCTTTTGGGGCATATACCTCTAAATTCTGCGATAAGTACCTAGTACATATTTGTAAACAGGCTAACTATAGTACATTATTATATTTAGTATATAAAGAATAATACTGAAACATGTATTCAATGGATAATCATTGTAGAGCTAAGTACTTTATTATCTTTTGCATGTGTATTAAACACTGTAGATAAAAAAAGATCTGATACTGGTTCATTGTTATCTAATCTATCTTAGATGGTTAGGTCATTTTGTTTCTCTGAAGTCGAATGTTATGGCCTACAAATACTAATGAAGCAACAAATTAGCTAGCATTGAGAGCTAATCTCTTCCATACAGACAGGAAATAACATATTATACCTATACTAGTACAGTACAATATTAATAATCATAATGTTAATGTTTGACATATTGTTAAGAGACAAATCAAGTCTCTTCAAAAATCATTTTTATAAGGATTTTTATTACTGAAGGTCATAGTTTCATGTCTTATTCTTCCTATGGTTATATAACTACCAGCTATTTTTGTCTGTTGTATATAATTTGTAGCACATATCAATGTATATGGATCTACATATATCTGTATATACTATGCCATAAAATAATTGTGTTTACAGAATCTGGAAATAATAAGCGTAAAGGAGAAATGCAGGAAATTGGAGTCCTCCAAAGTTAAATTGACACAAGTTATGGTAACAGGAAATGACATATCTCAAAGGTATCCTAATATTTTTGTTATTTACATGCCATAGAAAAAAGGCAGCTTAGGATTAATAAATATGAATAAACGTAAACTCTTACAAACAAAAAAATTGTTTTGTACAGTTTTTCTTAAGAATTTTTTTTTCTTAAAAAAATAATTTAAAAGTCAATTTAAATTATTTAATATATCAATGAGTTTATGAAACAAAGATCTCTCCAGGAGGTTGCCCATCAGTTCAGCATACCACACTTAGTCTCTGGCCAGATGGCACTGTTCCATTGTGGGATATTTCTCACAAATATCTCCTATATTTTAAACTAGTTCTTTCTCTAGAACCAAAAATATAATATCAAAGAATAAATGACTTAATTCATATTTTTTATGCATTTCAATTACAGACATCTGAACTTGACGCAGAATGAATCAATCACAACTCAAAGCAAGCGGTCAAAGACATTATCTACGTCTGTACAGACTGAGAACCAGGCACACCTGCTGCAACTACATAAAACATGTGACCAAGGTATTTACAAATATTTTTATGATATAAGTAAACAGAACTAACATGGAAGTTAAAGAGCAGGAGCAGAAGAGAGGAGAAAATATTAAAGACACTTCAAAATCAATAGCTTCTTATTTCGAGTGGGCCTTCTCAAGCATTTTCATAACGTTACTGACTCTAGTTGCGCTTCACTGATCCTTACCTAGCACCTAAGTAATAATACACTTCAATACCGCTCTACCTGAGTACTTAATACTAATCTGTAACCTTATCATTAAAACAAACCTACATATCGATTTTTTTATGTTACCATTAGCTCAGAGTTCAAATCAAACTTTTATTCCAACATTTTTTAATATCAACGAATTAGATATACTCGAACACCTTTAAATAATCTCTTCTTTTATTCCAGAAACCAAAACGCAGCCCACAATCCTATCCTACATACTAGAGCCCAGTGAGAGCCAGAACCATTCCATACTAGACTATAACGACAAGCTTCAGAAGACTACGGACTACTCGCAGAATAAGTGCAGGATCTACAGTACATTCCACCGGGTGCCTTCCACACCTGTGCCTAAGGTGACAGGGAAACCTAAAGTGGTTATAAGCAGTGTGTATGAAGATGTGACTTGTGTGTTGGTTGGGAACTGTGAGGGAATCGAGCGGAGGTATTTTAATGTAAGTTGATTTTGTTGCTATCAGGTAAGTTATTTGAAAGAAATTCGTTGTGGTAGGAAATACTTTGCTTAATAAAAAAAAAACAATGCGCGAAGGAGCTCCATCTCGCCTTAAACCAAAGAGAACTAAAGTTAATTGAGATTTTGCTTCTCATGACAGTATATTACAAAATTTCATATACATATAAAAAATGGCAAAAAAATAAAATATTTATATTTTGTAAATAAAAAACAAGTCATCTTAGTAAGAACATAAAAAGTGTTATATCACTTCATCAGCCTATAGCAGATTGCTGTTGGACATGATTTGCGCAATACGGTTGGTAGGAGATGCGAGTGGCTGAAAAAGATCCCAGTGACGTATGGAGAGGTCTATATCACTTGGCATTCTCTGAAATTATTCTTTACAGATCTTCGATTCAATAAAGTTAGTTTTGAACGAGACTCGCAGTAGACTAGAGGCGGTGTGCCAGCGAGTGACGACCTCCTTTCAGAAGGAAATGGATGAGAAATACTTGGAGGTCACTTCTAACTACCAAGTGGTTAGTACTGAGGATCTAATGAGGGGCAGGTCAGTTTCACAACATCTTTGATTTGGCCAACAATTAAGGTAGTGCCAGAAAAATCAAAAATTAAGAAATGTAGTTATAGAAAGTAACTAAAAGAGACGTGTTCGGTCTAGGGAGTATGTTTATGTACGTAAGACGCAAACTTAACGGGGTATAAGACAATATTTTCTTCTATAACCGAATTATAATATAATTTGAACACATTCAGAGTGTTTGGATTTTTATCACATCGTAAAATCAACTTTCAGACACGTACTTAAGGTTGAATTTGCAATAAAATGTGTTTTGTATTATACCATTAAACTACTATGCACAACTGCCTGTCAAAAGTGATGGTGTTCCATATGTGACGGCATTAATTCCGATTCCGGCCACGTGCCAAAACCTCCTTGTATATAATACTAGCTGACTCGGCAGACTTCGTACTGCCCCAACGATAAATAAAAAAAAAGTCGCACCTTTTAAACCTTCCCTAGGCCTCCACGAACAATTCAAGACCAAGATGAGATAAATCCGTTCAGCCGTTCTCGAGTTTTAGCGAGACTAACACGAACAGCAATTGATTTTTATATATAAGAAGAAGATAGATAGATATGGCACTATTACCATAAACCAATCACCTAACCTTATATTTCCAGAGCATTATACAAAGAAGAGCAAGAGATCACATGCAGAAGATTGGTGGCCATGTTGTCCTACATTCTAGACAGTTCTAGCGGGATGCAGTGGTTTGGCAAGCACGAGCTGGTGCCGGATGAGGACTCGGAGGGCACGGAGGGGCCCGGACTGTTTGTGGATACTGTGCTCAGGATATGTGTGCTGATCGATAATGCTGTAAGTGTGTTCAATGGGTTTTTTTATGTTTATAGATTTCAAATTTAGGATTTGACATTAAGGGTCAATAATATAAGAGGATAGTCTTTTTTTGTAGGAATTCTTTTACACTTTTTTAATTTTTCTCGTCGACAAAGCCTGTAGGAAAAAGATGTCAGTTTGAACTTTTTGTTGTGAATTATAAAGTGTTGAATAATCAATAAATCCTAAGATACCAGTTGACGTAAAAACACAAGCTATATTGTAAATCAGTTGTCTTATTATTGTATCACTTTATATAATTGCCCACGACTTCATCCCCTTGAATGTCAGTTATAGCTGCAAAAACATTAATCCATCCTGATGCAGTCGCAAGGTGTCAGCTAACTCTATGCCACATTTCATCAAAAATGATTTGGTTGATGAAGTAATAGACATCCATCTAAATTCACAAACTTTAACGTTGATATTAGAAGATAAACACAATACATTATAAATCGCTAACTCACCTGGCTACTTCAATTCAACTCAAAAAACTCTCAAATTATCTATTCACAGTCATGCGCAACACTCTACAGCGGCCTTCTCTTATCAATAACAACTTTAATACCAAAACTAATGTCTAAAGACACTTCAAAAGTCCTGGACATCATCAAGACTATCCTCACATCCAGGCCGATGCCGTTCGTGGTCACACATGTACTGGATCTGGTGAAGACCGTGTCTGGGTATGAAGACTTCCTGACCACATTCTGCCCTGGAAACGGCACGGGGAACCTTAAGACTGATTATGATCAAGGCGTGCTGTTGTATAAGAAAGGTATGATGGGTTTAGATTATTGACTTAATATACTTTTTTTTTTCAGACAATTGTGAATTCAATGTAGGCAGTTTAGCTTTAAATGTATATATTTTTGTTTAGAATTACATTTGTAATTACAATTACAAATAGAATAAATAAATTTATGTAGACAGTTCAAAAATTTCGATTTTGAGTTGATCCGTGAGCTTTTTTTTTATTAGTTAAACAGACATCTTCATGAGTTGGACTTGTAAGAACCAAAATGCTATCTATACTAATATTATAAAGCTGAAGAGTTTGTTTGTTTGTTTGAACGCGCTAATCTCAGGAACTACTGGGTCGAATCGAAAAATTCTTTTTGTGTTGAATAGACCACTTATCGAGGAAGGCTTTAGGCTATATAGCGTCACGTTGCAACTCTTAGGAGCGAAGAAATAATGGAAAATGTGAAATAAACGGGGAAAATTATTCATCCTTGAGGGCTTCCGTTGCGTGCGCTGCGAAAACGGTTCAAGATACCAAAAATATATGTATGAAAGAATTATTCCTATTTAAAAGATCTAAAAAAATGTCTAGGACAGTATATGTCTATCTTTTAAGATTAACTCACTAGAACCGTTTTTATGGTAATCTAATTCGGTTGAAATTAATGCATTTGTTAAGAGTTGTATCAACGTATCAGGTTGTGGAGTTAAAAATAATTATGTTCTTTTAAAAATTTAAAAACTAAATTGTCTAAAATAACAACAGAAAATGACGAGGACAAAGTCGTGGGTAACAGCTATAATTTATAAAGCTAAGAAGGTTGTCCGCAAAAATAAATGATGCCCAAAATAATTTTTCCACGCGGACGATGTCGCGGGCACAGCTAGTGTGCTATATGTTTAATAAGATATTACTCAGAACACCAAACACAAAGAAACTAATTATAAGGCAACATCTGTTATATTTTTGATCGCTTTTAAACACCAAAAGCCTAACTTAAAGTAATAAAAGTTTTAAATATTTCATCAAAATATCAAATTGTTTCAGATTCATGTTTCATCCAAGTACTATTGAAGCAGACTGAAGCGTGCCTTAAATGTATTGAAAAGCAGGACTTAAAACACAAGGCTGTTGAGACTACGCAGAGTCTGATCATCTTATACACTAATATTAATGATAGTTCTGTGGGAAGCTCGACCTGTGAGAAAACTAGGTATGTGCAAAGAGTATTAACACTGTATCCCTCTGTAAGCGATAACTTATTGTGTACTAGCTGTTGCCCACGACTACACCTGTGCGAATGCTGGTTATACCTACAAAAACATTACCTATTCCAACACAGACGGTTCTATGTGATGATCCAGGGTGTCAACTAACTTCATACTAAATGTCATCAAAATTGATCCAGCCTTTTGAGTGTAAAAGAGTAACAAATATCCATGCTCACAAACTTTAACGTTTATAATATCAATAGGATATACAAACAGTCTTTAAGTCATTTATTCAAAGCAGGTAATTTTATGATCAAACTGTTTCCTTCTGTATCAGCTCTCTTACTGCCGAAACTGGTTAGGTTTTTGATTTTGATACGATTCTCAGTTCGATTCTGAAATGGTACAATGGAACCAAACCGAATCATGTTAACCGATTTCTCGATTAAGCGTAGTTCCAACTCGTGCCATTCCACGATTAGCGCTAGTGTCGAATCCCAGAGTACCAAATCGATCCAAATTTGATTGAAACGTAACTCGATTCTATTAGTTATAAGTCTACTGGTTAGGACACTGAAAATAATGTAATAAAATATAAATAAATAGTGAAAATTTGTTTTGAAAATTTGGTCTATTTTATAAATGATATTAATGATAATTATTCTTGTTCTAGATGTGACTGCCAACTTGTTTTAGTACAAGTCATAGTTTATGCGTTAAGGATATGTGCTGTTATGTTAGACGGCTGTAAAAGTAATGGTGAGTATCTCTTTTCATTCACAGGATAACTAAACGATAAGATTTGGACCTTGTAATGATCGATAAATTAATGCCTCGCGCATTAATTTATCGATCATTACAAGGCTGTGACTAGATGGCGTTACTACAACCTGGTATTTTTTTAGTGCAAAATTTGCTTCGTAATATAACCTATACATATATTATGTAAATCGACGGTATAAATTACCTTCATACCGATTTTAATTAAAATTAGAGCCTTTGCATGTTTAAGAGTAATAATAATACAATAGTCGCCATTAATGTATTGGTTCTAATGTATTCAAATAGCTGTATTATTTCCAGCCTCGAGTACAATATCTCAGCAGTTGCTATCAGCATGTCGCTGCGGTATCCAAGTGCTGTACCAGTGCGCGGCGCGGGACGTGGAGTTCGGCGCGCAGCTGGCGCACAACGAGGGACATCTTATTGACTTCTGCGAGCGGCTAAGGGGACATACACATGGAGATGCTTGTAGTAAGTCCATCATATCATTTAAAATTATTTTAAACGACAAACGGATTTTTTTTCGCGATGTAATTCGATTTGTTTTCGTCACGGTTGGACCACGGTCTGTGCAACTCGATCGAAACGTCGGGAAAATAATTACATCGCAAATAAGTCCCGTTTATCTAAAATATGCGTACAAGTCGCGAAAGTTTAAAATCATCGTTTAGAATGAATACTGTCGAAGTTTGCAGCTTAGATCTATTTGTACTGTTAAAATTTCCTGTATTTAGATAATTCATCCATGAATTATGTACTAATTGGATTTTTAAGTAATTGTGGAATCTTGCTTTTTTTCATAACCAAGATTTATAAATTGATTTTAGCCAGTCTGACTACCCCGGTTTCAAAAGAATTTTAAACATTTCTTTTGTTTTTTTTTTTAATAACTTGTTAGGCTAAGTGTACTGCAATGAAACTATACAGAATACTTTTTTCTCTTGTTTTAGCAAACATGCTAACTGAGCTGGCTGGAACCCTCCAATCGTCGCCAGAGGATATGCCGCCATTATACCATAGACAACCTTGGCTCAAGAGTTTCGAGGCCTTCTCTATGACTGATTAAGTCTATGAACTTGTCATCACACATGAAGTGATTTACTCATTTTAGGAATAAGACTAAATGTAAATACTGTAAATACCAAAATGATTTTGTAATGTATGATTTTTAATAGAAATACAATTATTTATTTTAACATTTATTTATTTTGTTTACATAAATATAGACTTTATACATTAGGAATGTGGAAATCAAGAAATACTTATGATAAATTTATTATAGTACTTTATATTCTATACTAAATGTGAGAAGTGACTTAGCTCACTAAATACAACAATCATTAATTTCGCTAGAACTTGTGTTCTCTTTGCATTTTGTCTCCTAGTCAACAACAGTTCACAGATAGATTCAGTCAAACTCTTATCTTGACAGTCACGATTTGTGCAGACAACACTTATAAAAACTTTCTAATTGATATTAGAATAGAAAGCTGTAGTTTTGGAATATAAAGACAAATTAATACATACATCACTGTACTCACTACAAATGGAACATAATGGCCGGCGATCTGCTCCATCATATACTATGTTAACAACATTTATACCTTAGGTGGTGGAATCATAGTCGTAGTAGTAACAATGACGTCTGTACTCGGTTGATGGAAGAAATACAACATGAAACCTGCGGCTAAGAGAAAGTGGAATGCTAAGATAGACCCTGCAAGTATTAGGAAGTATTTAGACTTTCTTAGTGCGGGTAACAGCCAGAAGATTAGTACTGCTCCGGAGACTAAAGCGGCTAATAGCACCAAGAGCCACTGTAGCCAGAAGACTTGGATTGTCCAGAGCACAGCCACAGGAATGTAGATGGAGAGAGAGTATCCGTACAGGCAGAACAGAGACATCATAGTCGGTGATTTGCTGTCCTGAAATGTAAAGTATAGATTTAACACCCAGTAAGGTATATGGAGGGTAAGAAGTTGAAGCGGGTTTTATGCCTGGTGCGTAAATAATTAGATAAATTACTTTTATGAACAAACTCATTTTAATTGGCATGCATGTGGCCATAATACAACAATACCGCGGCACATCACGAAAACAAAATATACATAAAACACGTCATGCCTTACATTCATATTATAATGTATAGGTACCTATATTAAATTAGTCTCACTTTCTATATTAGATTGTCAAAACAAACCTGATTCTCTATTTCATCATGTGCATCATTAGTAGAGGTCCATTTCAAGGCTGCCCAGATGGCCAGAGGTACTAGCCAGACATAGCATGTGATAGCGGTCGCAGCTATTGACACTAAGTGGAAGTCGTAGCGCCACACAAAGCCCTTCTTGTTAGCATTCTGTAGATAACTTGCTATGTTACCACTTACTGCGATAGTGAATATCTGGAAATTAGAAGACAATGATATAAGTCTATTATTATAGCAGCTTTAGTTCTGTAAGTTAATATAAATCTATCAGCAGACTCATGATAGGAGAACTGGTTGATAACAGCAGTTAACAGTCTTGTATTTCATATATTTTTTTTACAAGCATCTGTGGATCACACAAATTCTTGTTGTATGCAGGGATCGAACTGGCGACATTTCCTGCACGGCGGTAATTGGCGTGGTGATCTAAACCACTCAGGTATCTTTGTAGTGAATAATTATTTTATACAAAACATAGTTTTTTATTAAACTACTTTTTAATAGTTTGTACCTATTTGGCAAGAAAATCTTATAACCAAATACTTATACACCTACCAGGGTAACAGAAATCCACACAGGTCCATACAAATCAGGTTTTCCCTTGATCCTCTCATCAAAGTAGTTGCGGGACACCTTCTGTGGCAGCACAGAGGATATGATCCTCTCCACAACCTCATTGGTGTGGACATCAAAGTATTTCTGGTAATACTCTATGGTCCAGAAGTTGTGGTTTGCTGTAAAAAAAAACACATGTATTTATATACTGTTTATGTTTTAGTTGTCTATCTATTGAGTCATCATCTCTGTAATCATCAGCGCTGGATAAGCCACTGCTGGGAATACACCACCCTTTGTTTATACCATTCTTATTTGTTGCTCGCCCTTTACATTTATGCAAATCTGCTATCTTTTTAATATCATGTGCCGATCTCATTCTTGATCTACCAGAATTTTGTCACCCAAGTCTTGGAACTCCAGCAGTTACTGCTCTACTGTTAATTGAGTGTAAGGTACTAATTATGATACCTTCATGTAATAGTTATAAATTAGTAATGGCTGAAAACCAGCAGCATTAGCCGAACCACCTCCTTTTGCTACTAGTTTTTATTTAATTAGTACGAAGTTTAGTTATTATTTTTTATGTGATATTAATGTAGCCTTGTCTTTTTTTAGTAGCAATAAATTATAACTTTTTACCTAATTAATGGACAAAAATAAACTTTTTGTTTCTGCTAGCAGTATTATTACAAGTACCTGTTCTTGTCCTGTTCTGCATGTGCGATTTATATATGGCCCTTGAATTTTCTTTAAGATTCATTGCCTACTAACGTTTTTCAAACTGACATTTTAAAAGAAAAATATTTTAATGTCAACTATATTGAACACTAATACTGGCAGTTTTGCTGTTATTTTTACTAATCAGGAAGTGGATATTATATTTCTATTTGTTACACACAATGAGTAGAAATATTACTTACGCTGATTAGATTAGAAACGAGTTAAAAATCTACACTATACTAATTGGTACTTGATAAGTTTAATTGTTTATAGAATTGATTCTCGATGTTGTATTCTTTTTTACGGAAAAAGGAGCTATGACATTATGCCTTACTTTGTGGTACAGCTTCAGGTTCCTGGATCTCCTTAGGCTCTTCGAAATTATAATTTGGATTTGACATTGTGTTATTGTATTGATTTGTATGCACCGCTTCCACGTCGATACGCGCGCTACGGTTGTTGTGGTCGGGAGAATAGTCCTGGAAGTCCAAAAGTTCTCCCGTATTCACGTTCGACATGATTATTTACTTCATACACACTGAAATTCGCAAAAGTTTATTTTATTTCAAGTTATCACATTAGTCACAATATACATTAAATAATGTCAAAATTCTGTCATCGATCGAGTGTCACCGTGTCACGGTTTACGTCAAGAAATCGACACAGCTTAATTTATCTGCAGATTATAAATTATTGTACAAAACCAAACAGTCTTACTATATATTTTCAAACATTCTGCTTCTCTTTTAAATATTTACGTAAAAAATCTCCCATTTATGCTGATGATTCCCAAGCTAAGTCTGAATAATCCAGAAGACAGCTAAATCAATGTTTCATTGAAATGCTGCTTTTAAGACTTCTGTTGAGGCGTGAAATAGGCCATGATGGCAATTCCTCGATCGCGTCTGGCACCCTCAATAAAATTTAATTATTCAAAAAACTCGACGCTGCAACAAAATCAGTATACGAGTCAGTTTGCGAGAGGCATTAATGTCTACCTTGACAAACATATTATACATAATCCATAATATAATAATAAACCAGCATAGGTCCCAATGCTGGGCACAGGCCTCTTCCCATGTAGGGACGGTTTGAGCATTGATCACCACTCTAGCTCACTGCAGATGGTGGCTTTAGACTATAATATTTGGAATCTAGGTTTCCTCACGATGTTTGAAAAAGTCGCATTGCTACTTGCCGGTGTAGGGAATCGAACTTGCACCTCGTGCATACAAATCCACACATATAACAAGGCCACCACGACATTCAATCCATATGTTATATAATATACATGTGAAGGTAACTCCGTGTAATACACTTAAACGGTTGATATATTCAACCGGTTGTGATGAAATGTTGTACTGATTAAATTAATCTTCATGAAATGACAGGGATTATTTTTGCCGCGAAAACTGACATCCATGCGGGCACATCACCCTAGCAAAATCGAGGAATATAAATGTTTGGTAAAAATTAGGTTCCTTATTTTTAAAACTAAAGATGCAGTTATTTTATCTAACTTGGCTTGACGGAGGAGTGCAGGCCTTTGACAAAATGTGTTTTTCAAATCACGAATTCAGACAATGTACTTCAATATGGAGGGCTACAAGAACCCTTTTCACGAACTCATCGGTTTCATATCTTAACGTTAAGATCATAGTCCACGCTTGGCTTCATGCTTTTCGTTTTATCATTAGCCCAGGAAAACTTACTGTAGAGCTTTGTTTTTGCCTTAAACTAAATAATTATACTGTTTTGTGGCTGTCAGTAGATGTGAACTTTTTCACAGCTATTTTCTTACTTAGTAATATGACCATCACTAGTTAGTCGTTTTCACGTTTCTAATACGGTAAATTCTATTTTCGGAGCATCACTACGTTGAGCCAATCACGTTCTATCTTTTCACCCCCACCTTTTACTAGCCGCCGCACGCCCGCACCGCGCTACGCCGCATTGTGATTTTGTTGTGGACGTGGTCGCCATTTTGTTTTCATCCAGACTTTGTTACGTCAATACGTATTTGATTTTGGGTGGAGGAAAGAGAATTACTACGTGACTTTATCCATTATTCACCTTCATGCGATCTGTACGTGTGGTGATTGCAGTCACAGAGTGATAACCGTCTACAGTGCTTTGATATTAGCGATAACGTAAGTTCACTACGTGTTCATTATTAAAACCTCGCCATATTGGCTAACCACGTAACGAAATTAAGTTTAGTGTTTCGTTAATTACAGTGATGTGCAGTTGAAGATTGTGCTTGGCATGGTGACATCAACGACTTCGGTCGTCGTTCAAGATGTCAAAAGAAGTAGCAGAAGAGTATGCCTCGAGTTTGTCGGACTTAACGGTCAACAGCAAACCGCTTATAAATATGCTGACGATCCTCGCAGAAGAAAACATCGACCACGCCGGGGTTATCGTTGAAACAGTGGAAAAGCATTTGGAGAAGGTGAATTTCAATTTTTAAAAATTAACGCGTGTGAGGTGCGTCGATTTACGTGCCAGGGTCACGTGAGCATAAGGGGAATATGGGGAAAGTGTTCTCAGTACGATGACGCACGATCTTCAATGCGTGCTATACGTGTTTACAATGACAAGTGTGACTAATTCGGCCTCATTGTAACCAGTCGGAACCAAAACAGGTATCTCCTACCGAAAGTACTAATTTCTTGTTGGTTTCTCCAAACGATTAGCTAGCAAGGCTGTCGAAAAATGTTTCTACTACAGTTTTGAGTAAGAAAACTGCTTCGAAATTCCGTATTTACATGATTTGTATAAGTCAAATATTTTTTTAATAAATACCACTGACAACATACAAATGTTACTTGTCTTATTGATTTCATCATAAAGACCTGTTTTTGCATAAGAATTATGTTGAAATAGTACTTACTATCCTTATACTGCAATAACATTTTAACTAAAGCTTTCTCTTAGAATGTTCATTTATTGCACAAGTTGAAACATACATGTAGTATATTGTTCCAATTGTCACTAAGCCAAATCAATTGCTATTTCACAGTACCAATAATACTATATTCTAACTGTAGCTCATGATAAATGAGGGTGTATATATTACAACCAATTGCCTAAAACCTTTTAATTGCTTCTAAAAGTTATGGCAAGTATCCAAACCTCATTTTAATAATTTAAATAAATTTCATCAGTTTGATCTTAGATATACAACCTACTGAAACATGTCCTCAACAGTATAAATACAATTATCTCACAAAACAATTAATAATTCCACCAAATAGGAGATACCTGTATCAAAAACTATTATCAGATAACACAATCTACCTTCAAGGGTATGTAATCCATTATCTCTTTCAGTTGTAATTCAAGAAATTGTTGAAAAATAAAGCATTTTAAAACTGAATTCTTATTTATTTTTTACATAATAACAATTAAAATGGTTGATAAATCAAATTCTTGTCTTATTCTTTCCCATACCATTCAAAAACAGTGGGCATATGTGTAGACAAGTACCGTACTTGGTCAACCAGGGGTTTGGGACTAGACATTATTTTTCCTCTACACAGGTACACCCTGACATCAAGCTGCCTGTACTGTATTTAGTTGATTCCATTATCAAGAATGTTGGTGGCGCATACACACAGAAGTTTTCACAGAGCATCGTGAATATGTTCACTCGGACATTCAAACAGGTAATTGTGAGTTAAATTGCATATATAACTAATTGTGTATTTGTTATCCCCTTTGGCATTTTCTTAATTGAATATATTCCACAGGTTGATGAGAAAATTAGGTCACAAATGTTCAAGTTGCGGGAAACGTGGCATGATGTGTTCCCTGCTACAAAGCTGTATCAGCTGGATGTGAAAGTGAACTTGATCGACCCAGCGTGGCCGATACAAGCACAGCCGCAGCAGTCAAACATCCATGTAAATCCAAATTTTCTGAAAAAGGTGTTTTTTAGTTGATTATTGTTTTAAAGTTCATTAGTCATACGCTAGCTTTAGATAGCATCAGCAATTATTGGTTCAAGGTAGATCCTTTGTGCTATCAGTGCCATGTAAATAGTTACCTGCTGCAGCTAGCCCAGGTAGAGAGGGATTGTATGCTTGAAGCTGCTAATACCATGCTATATCACCAGTATATACGCAGTAACACCCATTCCTAAAGTTCCAGCATGACCGCTAAACTCATGGTTGAATTATTCAGACCTAATTCAGTAACCAATGGTAAACATGCAACTCACTTCATCTGTCTTTTATGTTTTCTGTTCAAACACTATTATGGTTTAACCTGGGACACCTGAAACCTTTGAAAACCTTTATGAGAATGGAGAAATTCCATACCTTGCCTGTGACTTGGGACAAACCAAATTTAGCCCTAAAGAACTATTTCTAAAGTACTATTTTCTTTGACAGAATGTTCCCACAACAAGTAACAACACTCCAGCGCCAGTGGCGGTGGAGGAAGACGAGAAGATGCGCAGTATCCTCGCTAAGAAGGAGCAAGAGCTCCTCATGCTGCAGCGCAAGAAGGTGGAGATGGAGCTCGAGCAGATGAGGCGGCAGGTCGAGATCGCCGAGAAAACTGTGGTCAAAAAGGTATGTCACCTTCACCTTATCTTACTATAAAAATAATGTAATTTTAAATCCTAATACTGGGGTGTATAGCTTAGTAAAATAATTCGTCAGATTAAAGTGTTGTCGCCTTTTGTAAAATACGCTTGGTGACCTAGCTGAGCTGACCAGTGAGACTAGAAGCTATTTGGTTGTCTTTCAATCTACCGCAATGCTATCACCGGATAGCAGTGCAGAAGCTTTCGAAAAAGCAAAGACTGCATGGATAGTGGTAGTAATTTTTGACTACCCACAAGCATACAATTGCAAATATTCGCACTTCCTTCAATCAAACTTGGTATCAATCGTTAATCTGCCTATCTTTTAACACATTAGCTTGATAAAGCTCGAAATTTCGTGAGCATATTACACTATCTATCATGACACGCATTTTACAAATATGCAAGTTATTTATGTGATTTGATAATTATTAATATTACGTGTTAGAAAAATATTACAATTTATTTTTACATACAAGTTTTATGTACATAATTAAACAGATTAGCAGGAACAGGTTTTCATTATAATACAGAAACTATTTATAAACAAAACTACACATCCAGTCATTACTAAATTACTCTAATTATAATGATTATCGTATATTAAGTTAGATAGTTAAGCAGAAAGTATTTTGATATGTATTATCAAAATACTTTCTGCTTAATGATCTATAATTACTTAAATAACCATTTAAATTACTTTCCATTTAGTCTAATTACAATAACAGTGTCATGTCCATGTAATAGATGCTTTAAAACAACAAACAATTGGCGTTCTTGATAGGTCAAATTCTATAATAATGTTTATCATTATATTGTATGGCTAAACCATAAATATAGTTGCTGTCATATACACGTTATTTACGTATAATTGTGGTATTTCCTGTCCATAAATAGAAACAATGTATATTGATGCACTAGAATAACATATTGTTCTTGTTGCGTACAAAGTTAAATATAAACAAGAATACTGAGAAATAAACAGTATTTGAATAGAGTATCGCGGTTTATCACAATGTTTCAGAGAGTTTACTAGACTGCCCTCATTAAAAGAAATCGACGTATTATTTGCGTAATTACAGAAATCAATATTACACAAGATTATGAAATCGAACGATGAGTCAAGTTTAGTTGAAAAATTGTCTTCTCATAGCCTGCCTCATGTCATATTATTTCCTAATATTTTTGCTTAACTATATTTGATATTTATTTAAACTACAAACCGAAACATTAAGTATTAAAAATGCATTAGAATGATTAGTAATATTGCTAGTAGCATAATTACATGCTGACTAAGTAGTAGATTAGACCTGTGCAGTTAACATAACACTTGATTCAAGTGCCCCTGTTTACTTGTAAGAGCCCTTAGTTGACTCACAAGCTATAATAAACTGGTATCGTAATACCAATAACCAATTAAACATATAGAAAGCTATTGAAAAATTTCCAATAAAGACAACAGTTTAAAGGATGACATTTTGATGGATAGATAGATGGATGGATACATTTTGCAGAAAATAACGATATTCAAAGAACAAGTTTTCAATTAATGTAAGAAATAATCTTTTGTGAAAGAAATACGTAGAATATTCAGTATCTTAAAAATGAAGCAGATAAAGCACGAAGTATTTAAATAACACAAGAAGACGTGCCGATTCCGGTTATTTTTGAAGAGATATCTAATTTATTTTAAATACATTAGTGATTTCCTCATTGCGATGACCACAACAACAAATATTGTGTAAACGGACCAGAAAATCTCCGTATACTTAATATTTATCTAAGGCCTCGAGTTTATAAATATGAGCAAGTGAACACTTCTAAAAATATTCATGCGTCTTACTTATGCTGTGTAAAAAAGTACCCCAGCGTAAAATATTGCCGTTTGTTGCTATCATATCGACGGGTCCTACGTAGACTAGTACAAGTGCAAAAATGCAACTTTTCAAGAGAGCGGTTTAAAGGTTCAAAAGCTTGTAACTTTGTCGTAAATCAATAAAAACACTTGAAATTTTAGTATGTTATATTTTGATATTCAAGAAATAAGACTGCATTATTGGTTTTTCTAATTTTTTTATACTTTGGAAAATAGGTTGACTTGCATTGATGTAGCTTGTTTTTTTTACTACAGTAGAACCTGTAAACTGATACAAGTGGCCACTTATACCAGTATATAGTGTACTTGCTTATACTTATAATAAAGCAAATCTGAAGAATTTTACTCTTTAAACATAGTATTTCCGTGTTATTGACCAATATGAGGTTATAATATTAAAAATAATACCTAATTTTATCTACTTTTATCGACTTTTTAACACTTACAACAGTTTACTCAGTACTGGAAAGTTACTTGCAACAGTTTGCTGTATTATTATTAACTGTGAATATTTAAATTAGTGTTGCAAGAAGTTAAATAAAAACATTTAAAATACAAAATAACACTTTATTATTAGATAGTAGCATTCTTAATAATGAAAAATAAAATCATTGGCCTTGCAATCTTAAAAATAATAAAACAAAAAAATGTAATCTTCTTATTTTAAGTAAAAAAAAAGGTTTGATTTTTAAAGAGGTTTTCTTACGATAATACCTAATTGTTTTTTTTTTTTATTTTTAAGACTATATAGCTTGTCTTGGATTTCATGTCATTTTTCTTATAAATAGCATTTCCACTATTTTTTTTCAGTTACGTTACGTCAGTTACGTGCGTTACGTCTGTTCAGTTACGTCCACTAGTTTTTGTACGTTGATGTTTCTAATTCATTTCTCCCTTTGCAGATCCGCTAGAAAAGGTATTTTAAAGAAATTAGTATAACCTTTGTGCAACTCTTTTCGAACTATGTGCTTCTATTAAGTGTATTGTTGTGTACATAACTTGTTAAATGTATAAAAAAGTAAGACAACCCCTAAAAACAGGGCCATGAGACCTTAGAGTCTAAATCAGATGATGGAAAATTCATTACATTTTTACAACTTGTATTAAATGGTGATTTGTGTCATCCTTTATACGAATGCCTCATCACATCACCACACTCGTCATAATTGTTTAAGTATGCATTTTATACATTTGAAAATATCCTACTAATATAGTTAACGCGAAAGTTGCATAAGTATGGATTGGATGTTTGTTACTCTTTAACGCTCAAACGACTTAACCAATTTTGAAGAAATTTCGTATGGAGTTAGCTGACAACCTAGACTAAAACATAGACTTTTTAACTGACTGCGTCAGAGGAGGGCAATGTTTTCCAATGTTATAACCGACACTCGTGCGGTCGAAGTTGCGGGCGACCACTAAGTCCTTTATAAGTTTAATTTGAATGTCTTTTGTATTACTATTCTTAAGTTTTGATTGAACTTAATTGTTTTTTCAGTACTACAACTTTACCAAAATAAACTGAGGTTGCGAATATTGTTATATTGTTTAACTCTGGAATATTTCTACACCTTTAAAAATGATGTACTTGGGTACATAAAAAAAAATTGTCTCTTCAGTTCCCAAGTAGCAAAATTTGGTAACTTCTTACGTTAATTGTTGCAAAAAATGTATTAAAAGTAGTGTCGCTATTTATTTTATTAGTAAATAAATATTATTATTAAAATAATGTAGGTTACGTCAGATAACAATATCAAGAAAATAAAACAAAGTCACATGTGACTTTGTATACTACTACTTTGTATTCCTACTGATATAAGTATAAAATTTATTGTAAGAATAAAATAATAATAAAAAAAAAAACAAAAAATCCGACTGTAAAAAAACAAACACTAACTAAAAAGGGAAAAACAAATTCTATAAATTAGTGTGAAGAGTATGCAGTACACCGTGCGTCTACATTATATAATTTATACGTAAAAAAATAATGCAGGCGGCACAAACAAATCTACAAGCAGTACAATCTGTATATTGCATTAGGTGAACATTAATTAAACCCTTTTGTAGAAATATTAGTACTGTCAACTTAGTAATTTGTTTGTCAATTTTTAACGCATAAATTTATTAATAATTGGCCTCGTGAGCCCTTAATTGTTGTGAATTCTCACCACTACTTACTCAAAGCAAACAAAACTAGTTAAATATGGAAAAAAGTAACACAACCCCTAAAAACAGGCCACGAAATAGTTTTAATACAGAAGAATACGTTAGCAGTTAACGCAGTTATACCAGTGTTAACGTGCTCCCGACTCCGTCGCAGCGCGCATACTGGAGTAAATGGCACTTGCGCGTACGTGACGCGGCGCACGCGACTACCTACACTGGTGCAAGTGACTTACATCAGTGTAGATAGTCGTGTGGCCGAAAATCATGTCACTTATATTAGTTTACAAGTTTGTATCTCTGAAATTACTGAATAAAATAATATAATTTTTACAGGGTATAAAGTTAAGGTAATTTTAAGGCTTTTGGTGCAAAAAAACGTATTTTGGTGTTTTGCGGGTTACACCAGTATACGTAGGACCCGTCGATATGCAAATGTAGTGATGGTAACATCTAACCTATTTGTTTTTATCAACGCTCGTAATCACAAGAATTGTGGTCTGATAAAAATACCAGTTACTTAGTAGGTTGTCCTCGTAATATTTTTATCCCGGGGAAATCCAGTCAGATTCCGGGGAACCGCCATTTGGGTTTTCTCAAGATAAACAAATCAACAATCTTTGAACGCCGCATAAATATTATCTGTTCAATGTAACTACTTCAAGTTGAAGATAAGTCTATTGGGGAGGCACATGCCTAGTAGTGGGACATTTCAGGCTCGTAAAAAAATTGGACTACTAGCTTATTCTTACACTATGGTTCCCTACCTACATGTTTATGTAATTCTACCACAGTCACCCATATGATAGTCAGTTCGGTAGATTTTAAAAACATTAATTTACTTGGAAACCTCAAAGTATTCGTTACACCATGAAAAATTATAAACTACGATGTTAATCAGAATTACACTGAGCATTACCTTGAAACAGTAAATTGTCACCACTGCGTGCTGTGGCGACAGATAGCGTAATTAGTCTCGCTTGAAACGTTCGCCCTTCACGGAAGAAATATGAAATAAAAATACTGCGCAGCAAAAAAATCGCGTGCATTAAACTGAAACAATAATATTCACATTTATTTATAATTTATTTTTCCTTTACCTACAGCTAAGTCTTTCTTTGAGCTTATGGAAATAGTTAAAACGTTTATGAAATTTGCTTATGCAAAGTTGGCTAAGTAAATTGTAAAAGTGGAGTGACTGTAGTTTAATGTTGTGCAATATTCGATCTTTACTTATTTATATTGCAGGATTATTTGCCAATAAGATTATGTAACTTTATATTTTTCTCTGTTGTGAACCAATTAGGTTACTTTTATATTATGTAAACAGTATTATGACTTAAAACTATAGCTTATATGATAAAACTTACCTTTATTTTATAAACTGTTAGACCGTTTTCACAACGTTTGTTATAACTATATAATTGAAAATGTAACAGACAAATAAATAGGTTTATTTAAAATACTCCAAAGACCAAATCTTTAATCATACCTAGGTAATGTTTAGTTAGTTTTTCTCTAATGTTTTAATAATAACGGTATTGTTCCAGGTCCCACCCGTAGCTCCTGTAAACAACACGGCCACCCCGGCAGCTGCGCCGCCCGTGCAGCCGGTCGCGCCCGAAGTCGTCGCCAACAGTGTGTCCGTCAAGCAACGACTGGGACCGGTGAGTGCATATTACATGTATTAAATACGTACTTTTTAATTTTATTTCGCGTATTTTTCGAATGACGAGTGTTTAATTAGTGGCGTTAACGGTGCTACGCGTATTAGGTTAAGGATGATGAGTTTTAATTTACCATATTATTGAGTGTTTATGTAAGGTTTCGAGTTTCCAATGGTAAAGGTGAAAATGTGAAATGAATATCTTTTCAACTTGCAGCCGGTTAACAAACCCTCTGGGCGCATCGCCCCCGTGAGTGCGGCGCTGGCGTCTGCCCGGCGGGACCCGCGCCTCGCCCGCGGGGCCGCGGCCGCCGCACGCGCCCCCCCCGCGCCCGCGCCGCCCGTCGCCGTGGTGGCCCCGGCCGCCAGCACACAGCCTGTGTCCGCGCCGCTCGCGCCCATCGCGCCCAATGTGTTCGACATCAAGCCGCTGGAGCGCGTCACCAAGCGCAAGAACGTCATCACCATCGACGTGCGCGAGGAGGCGGGCGGGCGCACGCGCCGCGACCCGCGCCTGGACAAGCGCGACCCGCGGCGCGCGCGCCCCGAGCGCCGCCGCCCAGAGGAACCTAAAGCCGAGCCGCACGCGCCCACGCCCGCCTACGTGGACGCGCTGCCCGACCCCAAGCGCATCAGCAAGCTGCCGCCCATCCCCAAGCTGGCGCGCGCGGACGCCAAGCGCGAGGCGTCGCCCGCGGTGGGCAAGCGCAAGCGCTCCACCCGCCGCTCGCCGTCCGGCCGGCGCGCGCGAGCCGGCCTGGCGCCGCCCGCGCCGCCGGCCTCGCCGCGCGCGGACACGGTGGTGCCCTTCAAGGAGCTGCGCAACTACCACAAGGAGCGCTACATGCGCCGCAACCGCGAGCCCGACGACGACAGCCCCGAGCCCGCCGAGCGGCAAGAGCCCCCAAGTAAGATATCCCTCACTGTAGCCCGCCACCGACGACCTGTGATACTAGATGTAAGACGCGCCCTGCAAACGCTACTTGTGTGCAAAATAAAATATTTTTTAACTCTTGGACTATTCATATTACCGTGTTTTCAACGCCGCAACTGTATACCCTTCTCTAGCAAAACTAGTTCTGATCACATTCCTATTATCTAAGTTGACTGTCGAGAGTATTATAGCTTTACTTATTTATTACAAGCCACAACACGATCGATTTCATTTTTGTTGGCATTATAATATACAAGTAACATCAACTTTTATTCCTAGTGTGAGAAAAAACAATCGCAATACATACTATTTTCACAATTCCTACTAAAAGGTTTTACAAACTTTAACAAAACTATGGTTGGACAATCCTAACAGTCCATTACATTTGGACAGGCAACAATGCAAATTGGAACGTATTTTAACAATTGGAAGTATTTTTCTATAATAACTATCAAAAGTTATTATTTTCTGCTCTTATGGGATGCCGTTTAGTTGCTAAACCGTCAAGAGCCCTCGATCAAAAAAATCGACAGCTCTTTGGAGTGACAAGCCTAAAGCTGAATTTGAAGTAGTTACCGAAAATCTGAAGTACACCATACACGTCGCATCGAGTCGCAAAGAACATCAAGCTAACCAAAAATCTGTGGTCATCGAAGGAAGTGAGGATACTGAAGTAACATCAGCGGATAGGAAAGGCGCAGCAAGTCATCTTAGGTCATGTTTTTAATGCCAAACAACTGAGCCGTGACGTCATTTCTCATCATCATCAAAAAAACTAAAAGGAAATGCTCGATTTCCTCATTTCGGCGCTATCAAAAGACAACCAGTCTGTTGTGTTTTCGGATTCATATTTCTTTTGCCGTCAAAACGGTTGTTCTAATATCACACAGACTACATTGCGCCTCTATCGCAATGTACCTATTAATAGCATCAATCACTGAGTGTTTGGTAAATCAAGATTTTTTTTTGTGCCAAGAGGAAAAATGGTGAATATCATCGTAAGTATTATATTTTAAGTTAGATAATATAAAAAAAAGTTATCCTGCAGCCTTCCATTTCGAAAAGTTATAGTTATAAATCCTAGCTTTCTAACTAGAATTTATATCTTTCCTTTCCTAATTTGTAATAATAGCTCTTGCTACAATCCTCTTATAATTAGAAGGACTAACATTAAAGCATTTGCTCGCATTCAGGGAGGCTCATGGCGATTTACTTCTCTCTAAATAAAGGATCGTAAGTCTAGGTTAGTGTAACAAGCTTATAACTTATGCTTCGCATAACGCCAACAACAGTTATCCCCAGACCCCATATGCTTTTTGAATCTCATTCATGATCAATAAAAAAAATACATACTTTTTATACTTTTATAGTGAGTTTTGAGTTAGAAAGTTTCTCCTGATGAGGGTGCCAATGAACTGATAATGGCAAAATTAGATTATACCGATACTACATTATAGATTGCATTTTAACTAGTTGCACTATAAACATTTTACTTATGATTCATTATACGATATACATGCAAAAACTTCTATATATTTGTCTACCATTTCTAGTCTCTAAGATATATCCAGCCGTCTATTTTTAAGAAACATCCTTCAAATATAGAAACATCACTCTCCTAGGTTTATACTATAACTGTTTTCGTCAATATATCATCATTAATATTTAAGATCGATTGCATTCATGTGGAAATTGAAATATGAATCCGTTAATATAATACATCGGACGGATATAACGGAAATTACCAGAAAATTTAACATTGAACAATAGTAGAGCCAAGTTTGTTGAAATGAAAAGTACAAAGTAACTAGGTATTGCTAAAAGACGAGTGACAACTTTAGTCATCAAACAGCCCTGTCTGCCTAGCGGCCCGAAACCCAATAATCCCAACTTTAATTTTGCTCATTATAAGCCTTATTGAGTAGGCAGTAAGTTTCCAAACGCAAAGAAACAATTATCAGTTCCAGCTCTTGGTAAATTTGTCCTGGGATTTGGTTTTTGCTAGGGAACCTACAATTTTACTACTCGTATAAATAAATAAGTTATTTTTATCTCCTAAACCTTCGATTATAGTGAATATTCAACGTGTTGAAAACAACAAATCAAGGCAAGAGGGAAGAAAATGTAACCAAAGGACATTTTTAAATAATTTTAAGTGATACAAATTATCCGATTATCGCACTTCTAATAGTAATAGCTACTCTCGATAGTCACTAGATATAATATGTGAAATAGGTAACAAACACTGCAAACAAAATTAATTATTGTGAAATAATGGTGTGACATTGTTAAGGTTCCAAATTAGACTTTAGTTAGATGTAATAGAAGTTATTATGTAATGTAGAAAAGATTGTTAATAGAGTTTTAACTTGCCTGCTTACTATGTGTTGTAAAACCAGGAATGTTGTGATTGTGGAAGCGAGAGCGCACTACACTGTTTGTAGCGGCATTTTATTTCCACAACGGTTACTTCTACTTTAAGATCCATAGTACCGGAATTCTCTATTGTATATGTATAACGTAGTTTTGAAATACATTTTGCGTCTTCGTTTGAATTATTATTAGTTTTTACCGTACGATTTAGATAGATTCAAGCCTGTAATGTAAAATGACTGATGTATTTTATTGTTTTATCTGCTAGACTTAGAATAACTATTAAAAATAATACGCACTAGTGTTAAATAATCTTGTTTTCCTTAATAATATGTTACAAATATTTGTAAGAACTAGCATAGCAATTTTGTTAACATTGAATCAAATCGTTGATAATTATGCATTTCTCATCTTGTGATTCCTTACGTACTGGGTAACTAACATAATAATTTCAATTGTTGTTTGAACACCTTTTGTAGTTATTTGCTGAATGTATAACAAAGATTAAATTTGATGTATCACTTAAACCTGGAACCTAAACAATGTTGCTACACACATTTCACATTCAATCAAAATTATATTAGTCTCATGAAATTGGTATACTGTGCAGTACCTATATATAATTCAAAATATAATAAGACCATCGTCATACAGAATAAAGTCTGGTATATTTAATGCCAATGACATCTTTCAACAAAACATAGTGATCAAAAAATGAATTCACCAGTAATATGAAGGACACAACTTAAAAAAAGCTACTTCAGTTTTCGTGACATCAAATACTTGGAACAGACGTCTTTACCAAGTAAATATTACTGGCTTGATTGAGAAGTCAATGTTAATCCGTCACAGGCTAGCCCAACAGGTAAACGGGACACGGTAAAAGTACAAGACAAAATAGACCTTATTTACATCATTTAACCATAGTCATAAAGATTAAGTCGTATTTGCAGGTGTTCCAGAAGTCGTGACTGAAACTAAAGACGTAGATCTTAGGGTTTTGCACCCCGTGGTTACCGAGGCCAAAGCCGCTACAGTCGCACAGAAAAGACCGTCCACTGAAGGCGTGGAAGTTAAATCTAAGAAGAATAAATTGGATAAGTTTGATGTGTAAGTATCTGAGTTTGGTAACACCTTTCCAAGACGCTTTACTACTTACATTCTCGAGAGATACCTCATCGTCATACCTCACATATTTGAGACAACATGCCTTACACATTAACACTGGTTTGAGTAATTTGAGACAACTGTTTCATCAGTTAAATGGTATCTGACTGACCTAGTTTAAAACTCACTTTACGTTAACCACTTGCGTCTGGGTCTTTTCCTACACATCACATCTTAACTTTTCGCTGTACTGGCTAATTTAGCCTTTAAACTCTAAAATATACTAATGAAACGTAATTTCCAGCTTATTTGGCAACGAGGACGTCGATTTACGACAGTTACCTCAAGTGGAAGAGGTCAATGCCCCACCGCCCCCCTCCATCACCTCTTCACCTAAATCTGACAAGACTGATGATATCGACGTACCTATCTCATCACCGCCGAAGGGTTCACCTAAGAGAGATTGGAATGAGGTCAAAAAGAGAGACGATAAGAAGACTCCCTCGAAACTGGACCTTGTGAGGGCTAAGTTGGCCGAGGCGACTAAGGGCAAGGACAGACTGGGCAGGCCACTTCTGTTCAGTAAATCTCCAAGTAAGTATTAGTACCCTACGCCATACATTTATTACATTATTTTGAGAAATCGAAACAAATCTTATTGTATTTGTTGCTTTTAGGTATCGAAAGGGAAAGACGTCGCACACTTAGTGGTGAAGATCCTGACCTCAGGGTTGAGGACCAAGAAGATTTCGATGAAAATAAGAAATCTATTTCTATCATAATGTCACAAGCCAAGGAACATCTGAACGACGGCCAACTGGATAAGAACCAGTACAACACACTCATGTACCAAGTGTTACAGCTCAATGAGAAACTTAAACTGAAAGAAGCGAAACAGAGGGAGTCCTTAGAACTGTCTAAGAGAAGGTTGAAGGCCCAAACTAAGGACGAAAACCATAAAGTTTCCAGCCCCAAGTCATCGCCAAATGAACGCAACAGGTTCGGTGATATCGACGAAAGAGTCACACCTTCTGTATTCTTGGACACGCCGCCGGACAGCCAGGGCATGTTAGGGCAGGATTCCGACATGAGACTCAACTCAGATAGTGTCGACGGGGCTAAGTCGAAAGGCTTGCTGCCACTGCCGCCGGTGATGCCCATGTTTGGACCCTTCCCACCGATGTGGCGCGGCCAGCCCAGGCCGAGGGGAGACGAATATGGACCTAGAAGGTTTAGAGGCCCACCAATACCACCCTTCTTTAGGGGAAAGTTCGATAAACGAGGGCCAAGACCACCTTTTGACCCTCGCATGCCTATGTCAATGCCAATGCCTCCTTTACCGACCCCCAAAATGGGTATGTGCCAAGGAGAAAGCCCCTTAGTTCCCTACGAGAGAAGCGAATCCCCACCGCCGTTAGGAGCGCCGGGCTTTGCCATCCCACCCACAGACTTCAAAGTCATCGAATATATAGATCAAGATCCGTTTAAAACTATTCAAATCGACGGTGTGCACAGAGAAATCAGATTCTACGGTGACACAGCCGTTATTATGTTAGACTGGGACGATCCTAGAGAAATCAAATTCTTGCCAGGATGTAGACGGATTACATTTGATAATAAGGACTCTATAGTATTAAATTTCAACGAAGGATATAAGCAAGTAGAGATTGATGACCAAGTATTTGACATTAAGTACGGAGCGCCGACGCGGGAACTGTACATCAATGGAAGATGGTACGAATGTTTCTTCGGCGGTCAGCCTGTTGGCGTTATTATTGATAACAAACCTAGATTAGTACATTTAGAAGGTCCTATGCCTCAAGTAGATATTGGTAAAGCGAAACGTACAGACTTAGTAGCCGGGAAAATCAACCTTATCGTCAACGCAACACAAATGCATCCTGTTTACTTGGACGCGAAGGTGCAGAAGATTTCAGTTAATGGACAATTCTTGACCGTTCGTTTTGTAGATTCATTAAGAACTGTGTTAATTAATGAACAGCCGTTTAAAGTGGAGTTTGGTGACTTACCGAAGCCGATTGTTGTGGGCAGTGAGAAGTACTTCATAAGGTTTTCGGCTCTGCCGAGGTACGTAAAGCCTGGCTTCGTGAAGATCGCTCAGATGGAAGGCGTCGGCTTGCCTACGGTGCCGTCGGTGACTAAGCAAGAGGAAGTGAAAGAAGAAAATGAGATGGAAGTGGATAAGGAGCCTGTAGAGCGGCCTGTGAAGACGCCTAGTCCAGAAATCAATACAGAAAGCTTAGGTAAGTAGTTTACGAAATTCATGCTATTTTATATTTTACGAAATTTACCTGTCTCAAGATAACCTTAGATGCATTTTGTTTAATCTTAGATTCCGTCATCCTTACATAAGCTTATTCATTTCAAATTTCTAAAAGTCGAAAATTGCATGCTGTCTGACAGTATTAAATGTCATTAAATATTTTAACATATTTTTTTGTAGGTCTCGACATGCTGGCCAGTGTGATGCCCTCAAGCATGGTCCCATCCTCAGGATCACAGTGTACACAGGAGTACAGTGTCGCTGAGCCGCTGTTCTCCAAACCGGACACCATTCCAGGGTTAGACTCTGTGAAAGAAGAAAAACCAGCCAACCCTGTACTGCCAGTCCTAGGGAATATTAACGTGAACGATTTGTTTGCCAAGTTGGTAGCCACCGGGATCGTGCAAGTGACTAATGATGCGCCTGAGAAGGAGGAGGCGAAAGAAGAGGCTAAGACTAAGCCGAGGGAAGACAGAAATGTTATTCATAAAGTTGACTTTATGAGGCCCGAGACTTTCAGAGTGTAAGTACTATACATTGCTTTTATGATTCACGTGAGATGCTCGTGTATTATGGTCGATATTTCGATCGTGTCGGGCTTAATACTGTCGTTTTGGTTGTGGTTGCAAGAAGTAGGCAAATTGTGGTTATCTATTTTATATTGTTTTTCTATTAATTCAGTCTGTAAGTGGGCCAACTAAATTATGGGTAGTGCACGCATGTAGCTCTACGCCATAATGAATAAACAGTTGGCCGAAAGCCAACCAATGTTACCAAATCGGTAGTGTACTTTCACACGTGTTCTTAAATATCAACAGTCTGTGTAATTTATCGACTTTAAAGTCCGTAGGGTCTTTTTTGAAATCCCTTGTTTCGCCCTCGCTACTTAGTTCGTTATCTGATTGTTATAATTACCTTTTTATAATTTCATTACGAGGGCATCATACAAAGAAGTATAACTAAGTACATTTTGGAAATAAGTATGCAGAAGTTTCGTACACGATAGAGACGAGCACAACTTGCATATTATCTATTTGTCTGGTTTTGGGTGACTAATTTACAGAATGTAAATATAAATATTTCTCAACATTCACACAACGCCATCTAGTCTCAAGTTAAGCATACTTAGTAGCTTGTGTTATGAGTACTAGACAACCGATAAACCGACCTCCGGTATAGCAGTCAGGGTCGCTAATTACTAAATCAACCGTTAATAATAATAATCTCTTTATTTGTCTTCCACAAAGGTTCTTAAAATTAAGTACATAATTATATTTTCACAGTAGTCCTTTGTGGGAGACTGGTATCCGCACTAGGAAAACCTATATAAACCTTAGAATGTGTTCTTAAACGATATAACGGTTTACTCACGCGTATTTATCGGGATAGCCCGACTAGTTTCGGACCCAACTCCGGACTTCGGTTGGGTCCGAAACTAGTCGGGCTTTAAGTATGAATCATCCTCACGAAAGTTATTATAAAAAAAAACTTAGAATGTGTTGTTATTAAAGTGTTGTGTATGTGTGTAGTAAGCAGCCGGGTCTGGTGTCGCGGCTGTACGGCGGCATGCAGTGCTCGGGCTGCGGCGCGCGCTTCCCGCCGGAGCACACGGTGCGGTACTCGCAGCACCTGGACTGGCACTTCCGCCAGAACCGCCGCGACCGCGACTCCGCGCGTCGGGCGCACTCGCGCCACTGGCACTACGACCTGTCCGACTGGGTGCAGTACGAGGAGGTCGAGGACTTGGAGGAGAGAGGTAGGCGAGCTCACACACTGCGTGTTAAATTAATTAATTATTTTTTATAAGCTCATTTCAATTTGGTGTACTAAGATCGTCGATCGATATTTTTTCAGCCTTGAATTCTTTTATTGAAGGAAATTGTTAATTTTTAGGGTTTCGTACCCAAAGGGTAAAACGGAAACCTATTACTAAGCCTTCGCTGTCTGTCTATCTCCAGGCTGTATATCATAAACTTTGATAGCTAGAAAGCTGAAATTTTCACAAATGATGTATTTTCGTTGCCACTACATCAACAAATACTAAAAATTAAAAAAAAAACTGTTAAGGGGAGTCTAAAAACAATAACCGTGTTTTTCGTATCTTTTTGCTCAATATTAAAAACGATAATAGGTAGACGTTTCAAATTTTCGCTGTGTATAGATGACAGTACGGAACCCTTCGTGCGCGAATCGCAATTGGCCGGTTTTTATTTATGATGCTTAAATTAGACGCGAGTCTAAGAACACGCTCTTTATGATTACAGAAAAGAGTTGGTTCGAGACGGGCGGGCTGGTGGGCGCGGAGCCTCGCGCGGCGGGCGCGGGGGCGGAGGCCGAGGCGGAGACGGGCGCGGACACGGGCGCCGCGCCCTCCGCGCCCGCGCCCGCGCCCGCCACGCACTGCTGCGCGCTCTGCGGGGACACCTTCCACCAGTTCTACAACGAGGACAAGGAGGAGTGGCATCTCAGGAACGCGCTCAAGCACGGGGACGACTACTACCACCCGCTCTGCTTGGATGACTACAAGGTATGCACGGAAACCCTCGTTATAATCAAATTTCAGGTTACCGCGTAAATAACCACAATGTGTGACGTGCTATGGATTCGACCCGCACATAAACAAGGATTTGTGAAAGACATATATACCTCTTAAATCCTTGAGTATTTGGTATGAATGACTTGTATACCCACGACACAATTTCGAAATTACTAAGTGCAGCAGGAGCTGTTGCTCCTGCTGCACTTAGTATTGTTTATTTAATAACTTAAAAAGTCAGGTTTGTGTCCTTTTCCTTTATCTCATTACTCACTCAATCTTAATAAACACTCATACCGCACATCAAATCCTTTGACGGTATTAACATACATACATCTTAAGTAGTTAACATAATCTATATTCCTTCAACCAGGCCTCCCTCACAAAAGACGAGCCATCACAAGAGTCTTCAGATGACGTCACACCCGTCGAGAAGATGGATGAGGAAGAAGCCATTGAGATCAAGGATGTGGACGACGCAGTCGAAGAACAGTCGGACAATGAGTCCGTGGTCGAGGTTGTGGAAACCGAGAAGGAACTGCTGGAGTCTGTTGAAGTAAGTTATACTTTAATATCCTGCAGCATGTATAGCCTTTTAGTAATGTATTCCCAAAATATTCATTAAGACTGATATTAAAATCCTCAGTGGTAAGTGGAACATTTTGGCAAAAGCTTAATATTAGCTCTTAATTCGTAAGTAAATTGAAGGAATTAGGTTTATCTTATCAAGTAAAATTGTCGAAAAACTTTAATGGTCTCTTCTTTGCCGCAATAAAACATTTTCATTGCGCCAAAAGCAAAGAATAGCCGGAAATGAATAGCACAACACAATTTTTTTGGTCGACTGGCAGAGAATGCCTCAGGCAATAAGTCTGCCATTGTACAATAATTGTATAAGAAGCGTAAATAAATAAATAAATTTTATAATTTAAAGAAACAAACAATTTAACTAACCATTATCTATTCAGATCGATGAGGGCGAGGAAGACGACGTGGTGTTCAAAGCGGAGCCCGTGGAGGAGGTGGTGGTGGACGACGACAACGACACGGACGACGAGCTCGCCGCCACGCGCAAGGAGAGGGACAGGCTCGCCGAGATCGACTACTCCAAGGTCAAGGTCAAGCAGGAGCCTATCGATCCAGGTGAGATGCGCGAAGAGGTTCTTAAGAATAGGATCTAACTATTCATCAAACTCACGAACTCTATAACGGTTTTAAAGTTCACATGAAATATAGTACCTCTTTTTGAGATACCTTCTCATTGCTTGTTAATATTACAGACTTTTTAGTAATCTTTGGATTGTCTGTTACTGGCTTAGTAAAGCTATTTATAATATGCCGGGAGATATACATAGTCTCTCAGGTATCGCGTACTTCAACTGCAACCAGATAAACGGGCCTATAAAGTATACTTACGTTTAAATTTCCGTTCTCAGATGACGAGCCAATAATCACAGCGGAAGAGGAATCACTACTGCCTACGAGTATCGACACCACGCACGCGACCGTGGAGTCCTCCATCGACGGCAACCTGCAGCTGGACGCGGCCAACGCGCCCGCCAACACCATCCCGCTCGGCGGCATCCGCATCAACATCTCCAAGGCACTGCCCTCCTTCGTCTCCACACAGGACGACAAGATGCTAGAGGATATCAGTGCGGACGACGAACCACTACCCCCCGGCGAAGAGCCAGAGCTAGAGTATGAACTCAAACCCGATATGAAAGATATCCAGTTCAGCAGACAGCCGCCCGTAAGCAGAGGCAATGAACTCTCAGGACTATGCTCCATTATGTAATCTTATCTAGCTAAATAACAACATAACATGTATATTTTTTCATATAACTGTCCATATTTAATTGTTAGTATTGTTATTCAACAAACTAGTAGTCAAGTTTAGCATAAATATAACATGGTAATCAAATGAGGACAAGAGAATTGAAATTATAGCAATAAATCAGAACGATAGAATTGACTATACTAAAGAAAATTATGAAATGTTGAATCAAATGACTGAATTAGTTGCGTTAGATGATAGTGTTAATATATGACAAGTGCTCACATTGAATTGATTGATTTAAGGTTTAGGCCTAGAGGTTATTCATAGGTTCCTATTACGAAGCTTGGGCTATTACTAGTTTATAATATGCACAAAGTGTTAAAGATACAGTAACGAATATTTCTTGATTGTCATATTTATCTTAGTGTCAACAGAATTTACTTAATTACGTACGACCATACTGTTTCTTACTTCTTGTATAAATGTATATCCATTGTTAGTTGTATAACTAATTCAGATTATATTAATCATTGAGGTTATTTAGATACCAATATTCTTGAAACTAACACAAAGAGAATGCAAAAAATGCAGCGACTGCTGAAGCAACGACGAAATTCAAGTCGCCCGAAGTTCTTGACTCACTGTTTTCTATTTTATCACAATGATTCTAGAGTTGATTGTTTCTTGTAAAGCTAGAATAGCAGGTATTTGAGATTATGAGGCTAGAAATTGTTGGAGCATCACATCAGTAATTAAGGCGGTATTATAAGAATTTGATGAATTACCTCTTGTAGTCGTAATAGCTATTTATAATGTCGTCAATAATAATGAAACTTAGTTTCATAGCCAATCTTGTGTAGATATGTGGGAAGTAGAACTGACATGTTAATTATTTTTTAAGCTAAATATATCTGCTCTTAATACTGCCACTTATTATAAAACTCTGTATCTTTCCATTTTAATATTATATGCCTATTATAATGTTTGCATGCCCTCTAGTTTTACTTAATGTATGCGTATAGTCGGCATCTACTTTCCATATGTCTATATTTAAGAAATTAAAATGAAATGTGATATTAAACTTAAGTTAACAACTTATTTTTACAGTGAGTATGAGTTTTAGTTGATGAATTAATTGTGTATATCTTGTAGTTATTATAAATATTGGTCTTGTTTGTACATATAGAGGTATTTTGTAAGGGTACAAATTGTTACTTTGCACTGTTTGTATGGATGATTGGTGAGTGTGTAAATAATTATAGAGAATCTCTATGTTTGAGGGTTTTTATTTCATTGAGTTTCTTTTTGTCCACTTGTGGATGACCCTTTTAATAAAAATATTAAAAAAATCTATAAACAAATAAAAATAATAAATTGAAAATAAAAAAAGATTTTAAGTTAATTTGTTCTACTTTATGGTAATCGGAAGCACTTACATTTTCCTTAATCAACTCACTTGAGGTGGACTTTTGAATCACATGGTTTGTTTGTTTAGTTTACAATTTGTAAATAAATGTTTACATCAAGATTTAACTGTTTTATTTAATTAATCCTTAGGATATGTTGATACCAAGACTCCCTTGTAGTGTCTGATACTCAATAGATTTTCAATATTATATTGATACCTTTTGCTATGCATCATCATCAATTGTAACTTTATTTTTATAGATCACAAAAAAATTATTAAACAATAAAACAATGAAAAACATTTTATTATAATTTATTTACAATCGCACTATTTAAATTCTCAAATCTCATTTGAGGGCTTTCAACATGATTAGATTTCAGGCCTTTCTTGTAAACAGTTTTCATATCTGGCCATAGAGTTCTAGCAATACAGAGCAACATTAAAAATAATGTTAGGTAATTCCCCTAAACAATAAATACACTTACAACACATATTTACACAGATAAACTTACATACTACAGTTATGCGGCCATCTTGGGAATGGCAATGTGTCCTTAATATTATTAACATTACATAACACTTGCAATAACCTTTCTAGACCCATGCCATAGCCCCCAGTGGGTATGTTACCAAACTTCCTCAGTTCTAAGTACCAGTTGAGTCTATCTGATGGCAGTTTTGATTTTAGTTTGTCGTAATTATCTTCTCTTAGACTGCCTCCAATAACTTCACCTGTTATAGGGGTTAGGAGATCTAAGGCATCCACCTATAAAAGAAAATATAAATTATAAATTATCAAATATTTGAGAATTTTTTTTTTTACTATAATAGGACTAGATAATTGTTGTACCTTTTTACTGTCTTCAGAGCATTCCTTCATGTAAAATGATTTCATTGCCTTTGGCCATTTAACTACAAACACTGGCAGTCCATTGCAGTGTTCAACCAAAGTCAACTCTTGCTCTTTATTTATACCTTCTTCAGTAAACAAACTTCCTTTCTTCTCTAAAATCTGTTTAGCTTCATCATAGGTCAGTGTTACAAACTCTTTATCTAGCCACAAAGGAGGTTTGTTCTCTTTGTCAATTAAAAATAAATCAGCCTCATTTGAGTTCCAAGTTTGAATGAAAACATACTTCATTAAGTCTTCTATTGCTGCCTGTAAATGCTGTAAGGTTTCACAAAATGCTAATTCTGCCTCCAACATGTAGAACTCAGATAAATGTAGTCTTGATCTAGAGTTTTCTGCTCTAAAAGTTGGGCCAAATGTATAGACATTTCCCATGCCTCTGCATACAGCTTCTAGCTGTAACTGTCCTGATACTGTAAGGAATGTTTTTGTCCCAAAGTACACAGAGTCTTTATCTTTACCCTCCTGCATCATAGCCTTCACTGTCTCCTCACTATCTGGCTGTATTTTAAACACCTCTCCTGCACCTTCACAGTCATTTGAAGTTAGTATAGGTGTGTGAATATTTGTATAGTTGTGTGCAGCAAAGTAATCATATATGTGCTTGGTTACAGCACTTCTTACTCTTAATACAGCTGAAGTATAGTTCGTTCTTGGTCTTAAATGTAGAAATTGACGTCCATATTCTGGGGGATGTGGCGTCCTAGGGTTGAATGGGTATCCATCGAGGACCACACATGTACCCAATACCTTTACATCGTCAGCGACGAGTTCCAATTGCCCCCGAGGACTTTTCGATAACTTCCCAGTTATATGGACAGAGGAACCATAAGTTAATGAGTCTGATGTAAGATTTTTTGGAATAACTATTTGTAATTTTTGAGCGCAAGATCCGTCACTAACATCAGCAAATATCAAGCCTTTCTGCTTTCGCAAGTTCTTGATCCAGCCCTGAAATACATGGATAATTGGTTTTATTTACAAGTACTTACAACTTTATCGGTTGTGCAAAAACAAATATAATTTTATAACCTTTATTTCAGTAACATTGCCAACATTCGGCTTTCCTAAAACAGCAGCTATGGGGCTGTATTTTCTTTGAATATCAGTCCATTTATGAAAGTTTTTTAACTTATTGAATAAAGTGTTCCTATGAAACATGTTCATTTATTTCATAAATTTTAAAACTTGGCTATAAGTGAAACATTGAATACCACAACAACAGCTGAGAGAAATTGCAGAAGTCAGAACTGTCATATCACATTGTGACAGAGCCTGTCATAATAAAACCTTTATTACACGTCTATGGTTCTTTTTGTTCATGGTCAGTATAAAAATGGTGGTCGAGCTATTACGAAAAATTCCGGTTTTCCCAACTCACTACTTGTATGCGTAGCTGGCAAGTTTTTCAACCTGTCAAATGTCATTCGGCAAATCATGCATGTTCGATTTGTTGCGTCGTGAACATTAGTGCAATTTATTTTAGATATTATATTTATCTGTGTTTTAATTAATTAGTATAAAACGTAAGTCATTTAGCGATATTTATTTCTTCAAGAAAATGTTATTTCCACTTAAAAATTGTTAAAATACTATTATCGTAGTATCGTATTAAAATTGTTAATAATTGATGATTGAAACTGGTTTTCCTAGTTATTACGTCCTTGGTCATCGCGTTATGTTAATATGAACGCGTACTACGATAAGATTTGACAATTTTCTTTAGTTTTAATTTCAGTAGGTGTCCAAAATTTAATGCATGGCCTACTAATCTACTTTTTTCCTTAAAAATATCTTATTAATGCCACTTTCTAGTTTGTTCGTGGTCACGTAAACTCATCAAGCCACCGTATAATTGTGGTACGGCTTACTTTTTTGTCTGTACTCAATATGAGAATCTGAATAGGTATTTTTTTATCTTTTGTTATCTGATAAATTAAATCTGAGTCAAACTTGGATTCCAATAGTTATAGCATTGTTGAATGGTGTTTTTCTTGTGGAAAACTCTTGTGCATGTCAGCAATAAGTAAACAAAACATTTATAATTTACATTGTAAAAGCAAAGTCAGAAAATGTACTTAGAACTGAACAATGTATAATTGAAACACAGTTTTCCTTTGTTGTGCAATGTACATGTTACACAAAGTAACAATCAATAAATAACCATCACAATTAACTAATGTATAACTTGTATTACATCAATAAAAACAAAGACTAAGCTAATCTAAATCTTACATTAAGATTCTTTTTAGTAATACCAATATGTTTCTTTACTAGAATATGGCAGAAACAGAGCCCCAAGCCGGAGACACTGGCCCACCAAAGGGAATGCCAGCACTGAAGGCGCATGTCAACGCTAACAAGATAGATGTGGCTCTCTGGGCCATCAGAGTCCTCACTGTACTCTTCACCATAGGATATGTACTACCTCTGCTGAACAGGTCAGTTTATTTATTTATTATCGGATACAAATAATTAGGGACTTTTATACTAGAATATTTTATAGTGTATCCTGGTTTTACGTTTCCGATTGCTAGGTTTATGATGACCCTTGTCTTGTCTTGTTATTCTATAAAACCTCTTAGTTATTTTATAGAATACAAAGACTTATAGTGTTAAACTTCTTCTTTTAAAGCCATAGTACTGTGCAGATTATGATGGATTACAAAATTGATATTAAATACTTAAAATATAGTTACATTTTAACAACTCAAATACAGCCTATGGCATGCAGCAAATGAATTAAAGGTTTCACACAATACAAAAGTTAATTATAGTAATAGATAAGGTAATTAAGTATAAGGTTTATCTATAACTCTGACTAATTTTGATTAAATAACAGCTGTGCCTGTATATCTTTGTGACAACAGGGCTTAGCTTATATCTCAATCAGACACAAAGAATTTGAGTATTAAAACATAACAATGCTTATGACAAGCATAATTAATTAATTATGTATGTAATAAAACTCCTTGCTCTTAACCTCAAGCCATTTATAGAAGTTCAGTCAACTGTGTGCCCTTATCTATTCAATGCAATTAAAATGTAATCAAATAGCAATCTGAACCTAAACTGGCCATAGAATCTGGCTGGCTGACTCTTGAATCAACAAGTGGTCTACTAATTACTTTGAAAATAGATTTTCATAGCTGCTTTTATTGTCGTTTTAAGGTCTACTAAGTTAATATGTCCGACATATCAACTTAGCAACTTGATTGTGACAGCAGCAGGTTATTTTTATAACAATAGCAATTGTTATGTAAGCCTAAGTGTACTGTTTCAAGTTTTTTCATTCAAATCAAGGTTAAATTTGTCTTTAGATGCCTCTTGTTTCACCTTATTGTGTTAAAATGTTATTTCTCAAACATTTACGGTTTTAGTAGCATGTATCTGAATGCAGGGGAACATAAAAAGTCCTAGTAACATTAGTCATATAATATTTATTACCACTGTGATGCATGTTACAAAAATAAATAACAAGTTACTACATTACAAATAGAAAATCATTTAAAGGGATACATTACAATTTACATGGTATATTTATCAGTTTTACCACACTACACTGAATTAGGGTTAGAGACACTCCTATAACAATAAGAATTTACATTTTAATTGTGTCAGTCAAGAAGTCTATTGATTAATCCCTTACCGGCCTTATTACAGTGCGTCAAATAAGTTAACCGAGAAATAGAATATTCTATTTAGTCAAAATGATTCTGGCTTTACCACAATTTTAAAAACACTACACCCAAACTTAGTGAATCTTTAAAAACAACAAGTTTTTTAATGAATGAGCTATCGGTAACCTTCAATATTGTTTGTATAAATACTACATGCATCACTTGGTAATGTTGAATGTTTGTTAATGATGTGTTTAGCATGTAAC
Organism: Chrysodeixis includens; assembly: GCA_941860345.1. Taxonomy (NCBI): domain Eukaryota; kingdom Metazoa; phylum Arthropoda; class Insecta; order Lepidoptera; family Noctuidae; genus Chrysodeixis; species Chrysodeixis includens. Next base: position 673,491 of record OW796111.1, on the reverse strand, counting down.
ATGGAATACAAAAAACACAGTAACCCTGAGCCAAGAGCGAAGTGGCTGGTGATCTTATCACTTTTTATTTCATTATAAATTTAGTTAACCTTGCCGTTTTCACATGTCATATGAGATAACTTGCGTCTATTTGTAGTCTCTAAGCTTAGACTGAAATACCTAAATCAATAAAAAAATAAATTTATTAAATGGCCTGTAGGTTTAATCTACACTAATATTATAAAACTTTGTTTGTTTGTTTGTAATGAATAGGCTCAAAAACTACTGGACCGATTTTAACAATTCTTTCACCATTCGAAAGCTACATTATCCGCGATTAACATAGGCTATATTTTATTTTGGAAAAAAATAGGGTTCCGTAAGATATTTGGATTTTTCCTATTAAATAAAATGATAGTTTTCATATTTTTTTTGTCAGCGAAACGAAGTTTGCAGGGACAGCTAGTATCTTAAATCTTTGCTAGATGATAAATAAAATGTTATAATGTAGGATAAAAGTAATTGCTTCTAATTGTTTGCACAAACATTGCCTTGACTTTGAATAGAACTTGTAGGTACGTAAAATAAAGTCACGGTCATCAGTCACTCAGTATTAAATTATAACCGTGTTCTTGCAAATAAAATGCGAAAGAATTTTAAGCTATTATATATAAAAAAAAAACTAACATTTACACGCAGTTTTCATCATCGTTGTAAATAGCAAAGTAATAAAATACAGAAGTATTTATTACTTTAAGAGCTGTTTGATATCAATCGCATTAGAACATATCGATAATAACTCGTCACCCCTACCTGGTCAACAAAGAGGAACTGTTGAATGTGAGACGCCGCACTACGCCGTGTAGTGCGTGTCATCTTGCTTCCACAACCACAAGTCTTCCTTTAAAAATGGAATAGGTCATCTAGACTGTATTTGTCTTTTTTAACCCCCGTCGCAAAAAGAGAGGAGTTACAACGTGTCTGTCTCGCATCATAACTCACGAACGGATTCAGTGATTTCAATTTAGTTTTTTTTTTGTTAAGTTGAATTATCGTCCCCCAACGCGACGTATTTTTTTTTTTAATTATTGATACATTCTTAGATACTTTAGGATTAAGTTTCTTTTATTATTTTTTACTTTTTGGAGGGAAATTGAGTTCTTGTGCAGAGGTGTTTTTTTTTTATTGTTAAGTACTGTTATTCGCCATAGACCATGCTTCCCTATGGTCTATAACTCTATACTAACGTGTCCTTAACCCCCGCAGCCCGGTGTCAGCGTTCTACAAGGCCCTCCTCGCGAACGCGGCGACGTCAGCTCTCCGCCTGCACCAGCGCATCCCGCCGCGCGACATCTCCTTCTCGCGGGAGTTCCTCTCTCGCTTCTTCTTGGAGGACAGCGCGCACTACCTCTTCTACTCACTCATATTTATGAATGTGGCGCCTAATTTGTGTATCCTTTTTATTAATGGTAGAAACTTCAAGTAGGTAGGATAATTATATCACTTTTACCTACGTATCTTAAATATATGTTTCGAGTTCGCTGGATTCGACATTTCCTAACTGACTATCCTGAGAAGAAATGTCGAAACAAACTCAGGGGTCTCTATTAAAGTCCAGAGTAGAGTAGTAGTAGTAAGTAAAAAATAAAGTATGATTGAATAGGATGTAACCAATAAAGTTTATCGAAATTGGTTGGGTATATTTAGGGGCTACGGTAAAAAGCAAGCCAGAATTTTGGCATATACCCTAATCTAATTTTAATAACTTTTGCTATTTGAAATCAGAGCAGTTAAGTTTCTATTTTAGTGTGTGTATACTTGTGAATCCTAAAGTTAGTTCGACACGGTGTATGTTCCTTTAAGCATATTGCCTCTGATATGGACGAACTAACTTAGGTATAACAAAAGGATTTTTTGACAGTTTATTTATTATAACAGTAATATTCCTTAGCCTACCACAGTGATACTGACGCCCATCTTCTTGTTCGCGCTGCTGCACGCCGCCTCATACTCGCTCACCATTCTCGATGTAAGTACTGACCTTTACAATTATACTTAATTGTGTACATCCTTTAGTTGTGGGATAATGTAGGGAGTCAAACGGAAGCTGTCCAAAAAAAAAATATATTTGGACCGTATTTGTTAATACATGCGTATTTTTGGGCAACATTTCTGTCCCACTTCTGGGCAGAAGTGTCTCTCTTAGACCCATAATACACACGTTTTCTTCTACTCTTCCTTGCAATCGGTCTTTAAAAACGTTTGTTCTTTTTGTCTCCTCACGTTTAGGTGTTATAACAACATAATATGACTTTAAAAATCAAAAATCAAAAAGTTTTTATTTCGAGTAGGCCTTCTCAGGCACTTTCAAAACGTTACTGACTCTAGTTGCGCGGTTCCAAAATGTCATTCTTATGGAGAAGAACCGGCAAGAAACTCCATAAGTTACTCTTTTAAAAATAGAAAATACAAGTTTTACAATAATAATTATGCAGCAACAACGCAAATTAGTAAAATGTGCAGATTACAGACAAATATAGGATAAAGTATTCTTTGAATAAAGAAAATAGAAATGATTACCAAAAAATAGGAACCCGACGATGAATACTAGCTGTTAATATACAAGTCAGAATAATGTCGAAGGTAAAAGTTAGCGTTCAATGCGCATGATTTTGTAAATTACGTTGAAGTTTCTTTTAGAAAGGCGGTCTTATTTTATGCTGCTAAATTGCTTATTGAAGTTAAAATAAGAAGAGAAATACCAATGCTTCTAGAGTTGTAACACTTTTCCTTGATACTTTGTAACAACAACATATTATAAGTTGGATACTAATAATAAGCGAAACCGAGATAGCCTAATAGTAAGACCACAGGACTGCCAAGTCAAAGGTCTCAAGCTCGATCCCCACGTCGCGCACCGACTCTTCGAATGCTGTGTGCGTTTTAGAAATTAATATCACAGCTTCCGTGTTTCGGAAGTCACGTAAAAATGGGTCCTGGCCCAGATCTCTTACCGGTCATGTCGGATTGCCGTCCCATGGGGCTATAAGAGTAAAGGAATAGAGAGTGCACTTGCGTAAGCGTGCACACGCTTATGCACTATAATATGTCCCGGTCTTACAAGCGTCTGTCGGGCCTTTATTATTATTATAGTAAGCGAATTAACTAAAAAAATAAGTTAATATGACGTCTATTGTACGTGGCATGTAATCATCTCTACGCAATGTAATAGTTGCCATGATTGGAGTACAGTGTACAAGGTTGCTGACACACCAATTAGCATACATTAATATTTTAAATGACAGTCACTATGTTGTGAGTATTTTTGAATAAATTGTGTTATTTACTAAATATTTGCGGATTAGGCGAACCCACTATATACTACTAAGTATATGTATATAAAGTAAACAATGTAGTCAAAATAATAGGAGAATGGTTAATACAAATTATAGTTAAAAACCTACCAGAAAACTCAATTATAAGTAAAATCATTAGTGGATTGTAACAATATTTCCTTCAATTTAATATTTATTTTTAAATACTGAAGTTGTAAGTAGGTACCTACCTTGTGGTTGTAGTAAGTAATTGATTAAGTTGATGTTACAGGGTGACGTTATCGCTAAGCGATAAAGCCCTTAAAATAAAGAAAAAAAAAGTATATGTACAATGAAGGTCTGGGGGCCTATCACCAACGCTTAAAATAATATTATTGTAATTGTAGAAGCGTGACATGACATCACTCTTCTGCAACAGCTCTAATATTTTTTCACGAAATAGTGGGCTTTAGTGAAATTAAACTGTTGAAGGGTCAATATATTTCACCAGTATAAAATCTTATTCTATCAAGATCAAAAGATTTTTATTTCGAATAGACCCTTTCAGGCACTTTCAAAACGTTACTGACTCTAGTTGCGCTATATTTTTTTTTAACTTATAACTATATTTTTTTTAAGATAACGCAAATCGGATAGCATTAGGTACCAGTATCTCATAGTTTCATACTAAGCGAGCGAGCAAATAACCGCGTTAACTCCTAACTATTAATGTCACAGCTGACATTAGACCATGGTATACTTACATCACCCTTTTATCTCCATTTTCATCTAACTACATAGAAATTGTACGTTGTTTTGCTTTTGTTCGGCTATTTTCTTTGCTATAAATTATTTTATTCAGTAATAAAATCGCTATCGAATTCAAATAAAAAATGCGTTTATGGCAAATTGTAAATCTTGTACAGCGAAATTTTACTTGTAATTGTCACAGATGAAAGGTTTTGCAATAAAATAACATTGAATACTCTTGTATTCACGTATTCAGGCATAGAATAATAAAGTACGACTTGCATTACCATTTGCTACTTAGCAAAAAAATATCAGTTACGAAATAATTTCGACACTACAAAACACATTTTTATACGCTCGCTGCAACTTCAAGTCACATTTTCCCTAAATTTATCTAGTCCGGAATCTTAAGCCGGTTTAATTATTTATTTTTAGTAAACAGTAGCGATTAAACAAAGATAAAAACAGACAATTATATGTTCGCTTTACCCTTCAGAACACAACACTTTTATTTTAAAAGTAAATTGATATTAATTATGTGAAAATATTAATTATATGAAAATGTGCATTGCCGCACACCGACGGGGGAGGTCCAAATGTGGTAGTTTAGGTTTAGTCAGTAACTTTCAAAATGGGGATGCAAAAGAATTTCCCCGTATTTAAAAAAAAAAAACTTCAGTCCTTCAAAAGTCAGGCTTTGGTACCATTTTTCCTAAGATAACATGGCGCCAAGGCAAGAAAAAACATACAAAAGCTATAAAATACAGTCAGCTGCCAAGATAAATCTTTTTACAACTAGAAACGAGTTTGCTATGCATTGTCCGCCATTCTTGACCTTTGGTCGCCTCTACCATAGATAATTATCCACTAGTGCTTGTAAGTACTCAAGTAACTGCAATTATCAAGACTTAAAACTTTATTTAATTTTATTATTTGCTCATAGACTAGTGGTAGAGTCATAAATATGTTATTGATGTTTATAACATTGTTTTAATAGGGAACCCGGTACCTGGTAGAAATATTATAGGAAACGTTTTTACTTTTTAGTTTTCGGCGAGTATTTTATTTTTTACAAAAACTCCTTAAGATTTATTTTATTTTTAGTATTTATTTATTATCAAAACTTATTCTATCATTACAGGGTTTACCCTAATGCGACAAATAAGACCTTAACTAAAATTTGGACAAACATAAATTATATAAGTACAGTACAACAAATTAGAAATAATAACATTAAATATTCAATAAAAATAAAACAAAAATATGGCACAAAAAATAGATAAAACTATTTTAATTATAAGCTTTGAAGTAGGAACTTATAATAAAAACTTGTAGAATGCCTTAACGTCCCCTATACCCATATTTACCTAAATTCTATCACTTTACTTCCAAACATTTCCAACTAAAAATCTAGTGGATAAGCAGTTTTGTTTCATTTACGGTTCCCTTCCCGTTGTAACTCTATACTATTCTGACGTATCGCTTTCACTTCATTCGACGCTTTTTATACCATTATGTTTTGGACAAAGTATTTTACGTGAACGAGGCCTCTTAAGTGTCAGATTTACTAAAATTACATTTAGACAGGGTTACCATGATATGTCTATCATTGTCTGTCTATGTTTAGACGTGTACATCACTTTAGGGCTATTGTTATTTTAAAACAACGTGTTGCAAAGCATATAAACAAATTAAAAGTATTCAATAAGAGAGACACATGTAACATATGATGGAATTCAAGTAACGATTTAGAGATACTTCGACTTCGAGTTCGACTCGCGACCCCGCCGCACAGTGGTCCGGATTTTCAAAAAGGTGGACATAGGATCGAAAATGCATATTTAACTCAACTAAAAATTGTTTCGTATAGGAAATTTAACACTGATTAATACTTATTACTACAACTTTTCAAAAAAACTGCTCCTTCACGTAAAAAAAAAATATCGAAAATAAAAATGTATGGGAGAAAATCTATTTTATTTTTTTTCTCCGTTCAGTATCAAAGTATAGCAACCAAATCTTATATTCTGGTAAGTACCTATTGTTCTTAATACGACAACATATAAATTGCTTGCGTATCCCTGCGGCCTTGACGCCGACGATGCTTCAAAGTTCAAAATTTTAAAGTTGAATTATCTTAACATTATTACGGATTTTTCTGAGTTTTTCTATTAAAATTAATACAAAATATCATTTTTAATAAAAAAAAGGCCCCCGCGCGCACCAACCATGTATTAGGTTCGCCCCCTACTACTTGAGACTTAAATATACTACTGGCGAAATGACAGTATACTTTTGTGTAGTATACAACTTTGCCGAACCCTTCGGGGAATATAAAGCGTGATGTTATGACAAAATAGGCAAATTTGTTATATTACAAGAAATATATTACATTTTTTACATAACAATCACCATCTTTCGAGCCTTTTTCCAACTATGTTGGGGTCGGTTTCCAGTCTAACCGGATGTAGCAGTGTAGTGTGTGTTTGTTTTACAAGGAGCGTGACCTCCTCAACCCAGTTACCCGGACAACACAATACCCCTTGGTAAGACTAGTGTCAGAATTACTGGCTTCTGACTAAAATATTAAGTCGTGGTGGCCTTGTGGGTAAAGAACCAGCCTTTCGAGTATGAGGGTGTTGATTCGATTCCAGGCCAGGCAAGTACCAATGCAACTTTTCTAAGTTTGTATGTACTTTCTAAGTATATCTTGAATACCAACGACTGTGTTTTGGATGGCACGTTAAACTGTAGGTCCCGGCTGTCATTGAACATCTTTTGCAGTCGTTACGGGTAGTCAGAAGCCAGTAATTCTGACACCAGTCTTACCAAGGGGTATTGTGTTGTCCGGGTAACTGGGTTGAGGAGGTCACGCTCCTTGTAAAACAAACACACACTACACTGCTACATCCGGTTAGACTGGAAACCGACCCCAACATAGTTGGAAAAAGGCTCGAAAGATGGTGATTGTTATGTAAAAAATGTAATATATTTCTTGTAATATAACAAATTTGCCTATTTTGTCATAACATCACGCTTTATATTCCCCGAAGGGTTCGGCAAAGTTGTATACTACACAAAAGTATACTGTCATTCCGCCAGTATTTATTTTATTTATTTATTAGGGTAATAGGCACATATTATACATATGAGGTAAGACAGTGTCTCACAAAACAGTACAAACTGTTTGACTGCGAGATCAATAATTATTAGGTACTAGCTTAAAAAACTAACTTATGTGTAAAAAATAACAATGATTCTTAAATATCTATTATACATATATATATATATATAAACGATTATGGTAGACTATTTAACAAATGTTTTTTAAGTTTATATTTAAATTTCTTTTTATTCTGTTCGTCTCGGATTTCCGCGGGTAAACTGAGGAGTATGTATGGAATACGTTTCCTTAAGGAATATATTTAAGTATATTTAAGTCTCAAGTAGTAGGGGGCGAACCTAATACATGGTTGGTGCGAGCGGGGGCCTTTTTTTTATTAAAAATGATATTTTGTATTAATTTTAATAGAAAAACTCAGAAAAATCCGTAATAATGTTAAGATAATTCAACTTTAAAATTTTGAACTTTGAAGCATCGTCGGCGTCAAGGCCGCAGGGATACGCAAGCAATTTATATGTTGTCGTATTAAGAACAATAGGTACTTACCAGAATATAAGATTTGGTTGCTATACTTTGATACTGAACGGAGAAAAAAAATAAAATAGATTTTCTCCCATACATTTTTATTTTCGATATTTTTTTTTTACGTGAAGGAGCAGTTTTTTTGAAAAGTTGTAGTAATAAGTATTAATCAGTGTTAAATTTCCTATACGAAACAATTTTTAGTTGAGTTAAATATGCATTTTCGATCCTATGTCCACCTTTTTGAAAATCCGGACCACTGTGCGCCGCCGCGTCAGCTCATGATTAAGGACTCCGGTTGGGTCCGAAACTAGTCGGGCTATCCCGATAAATACGCGTGAGTAAACCGTTATAACGTTTTAAGTATGAATCATCCTCACGAAAGTTATTATAAAAAAAAGATTTAGAGATATGTTGAGTTTACTAAAAATATATCAAATATTCTATAGCAGTTGAGTTAATAGCGTAGACACATGCCTACGCGTAAATTTACCTAATTTCTACTAGCATTTTTGAAACAATAGAAATTGTTACAACCATAAAATGTAAGTGGTTTAATAAGAGAAAGTTCCTAATTACTTTTACTAGTTGTATACCTTATAAACTGTACAATATAGTAACACATGTTTTTACGTTAATGGACTCTTAGATAAGCGTAATTAATTCAATTAATTTCGTATGTTAACTTAAGATTTAAGTGAAAAGTAAGATCTAAAAGCATCTTAATATTTTTTTGGTGCCGCAATCAAGACTTAACTCTATCTGGAATTACTGAGCAAACTTCTAACTAACTGAATAGATAGTATACTATGTCTTTGTGTAATAATTTACTATCGCTATGAAATAGAGAGACATTTATAGTTTATTTCTATTATTGTAAAACAACATCTTTTAGAAAAGAGGAAAATTCAATTAAATGCTCTGCGGTCCTAAGTAATAAACTTAAATCAATAGAATTCTCATTATTATAATGAACGGGCTGACAGTGGTCGACAACCGAATACGGATCGATAGTACTTGTTACTATCGTGTTTAACTAAAACCATTACACCGAGTGTTTACATTGCGATAAGCTTAAATACCCAGTTATGGACGTATTTCTATTACATCTCCTAATTAAAAACCCGGATAAATTTAGATTTATAAGTTCTCGAGTTTTCATTCAACGGTATGCAAAATAGAGAAAAGATAGTGCCACCTTGGCCTCGCGTGTGTTAGGATATGTCGATTATATCTCCCAACAAAAAGCGAAGAGAATCAAACAGCGAAATAGTTCTAAATATCATTGGGAACGTGGATGGCATCCATATGAGGTCGCTGGTGTGCATTTTCGCAACAAGAATCAACTCAACTGTCTGTCAAAAGCCATAGTTTTTTATTATAATGAACACATTAGTTCCGATTTCGTCCACGTGCCAAAAGATCCTTATAGCACTATCGTTTAGTTTAACGACACTGGTTCTATTATCTCAGCACGATTGAGAACACTTTTCAATGTTCTGTGTCTGCCAGTACGCCAGATAGTGCCAAAATAACTTGGAACTTCAAATTTGAAACTACTTAATACATACGTAGTTTATTTTGTAACACTGATCCTAGGCTGTCAAATTATTAGCTTTCATATATATCGTACCGTTTTACCAGTCACCTACTGACGAATACATCTATTAGGAAAAAAGCCGATGGAAATCGGCGACATTCATAATAAATTTGCACTGTCATGACATGGTATCACGGATCTCGTTTTCGTGATGACCTAATACTTGAGATATGATTGTGACAGCTATCGCTACACAGCTGATACGTACTTTTCTAATGCAATTAATGTACTAACAAATGAATGCCCTTTATTGTCAAAAGTCTTAAAATTATTAGTTCAATAAAATAGTTACTGAAAATAGACAAGTTTCCCATAAAATACGAGTTGATCTAGAATACAAGACCTAGCTTCGTGTTTAATGACTAAGATTCCTTAAATTAATATTAGAAATCATTGACATTAAGTATCGGCAGTAGAATAATATAGGTCACATATTTTGTGTACTTATGGCGCAATTTCATTAGTCGTTAGTTCGTATTCGATTGCCTCTGGAATTCGGACAAACTACTAATTGTAATGGACAGAGTCGTATATTATATTGTAATTATTCATATCCGAAAAGCGCTTCTTTTAGAAACCCGGTCACCATTTATCAATTCTTCGATGAGTACCTACTTTGCGAGATATTGACTAAATTTAAGTAACGCGTTTAGTGCATCACGAGTTATCTATAAACATTATTATTATTTAAATCTTAAACTATATGTAGAAAAACAGAGATGCACATTCAGGTTCTCAGAAAGCTTTCCACAAAAGATCGAAATTTCTTGTCGCAAAAGCAACGTAGCATGTGTTCGTGTAACTATCACTGTTGTGTTGACGATGGATTGACGGATACTTTTATTCGGGATTGCGTAGGGTTTCAATAACTCTATAATCCCTTACCAGATATATAACATTGTGTGTATATGTCACCAGACCTTGGGCCAGAACTCGATGTGGGTGGCGCGCCTGCTGATCTCTCTGGTGGAGTTCCAGTCGCGTAACATCCTGCGCGCCGCCGCGCTCGCGGAGATCGTGCTCTTCCCGCTCGTCGTCATCATGGCGTTCTTGTAAGTCTATCACATAATAATACTTCTTAAGATTAAGTTGTTTTTTTCCTAGTCTATAGTGGCCTACTGCTATGCAAATGCGTCCCCCAAGTCCTTCCACGATTCCCTATCTTAGATTAAGTTGATATTCTAAAATATTTATATAGTTTGTTAAGAATTTCATTATAAGTTTAAAATAATGAAACCTGTTCTTTTATAGGTCTTGTGTTGAGAACAGGTACAGTTTTACTTGTATAACAGCGTAGATTGTTTGTTTAATATTAGAAATATTACAATCAATACTTTCTAGGAAGTTAAAAATTACTGTGCCTTTTCGAATGTCATTTATTGTAGGTTCCTAAATAGTAAGGTTCAAGGTTGTCTGTATATTATCTAGTTTTTTTGCTTTTAGACCCCAAATTACACTAAAAAGTATAGTAAAAGAGAGTTTGTGTATAATTGTATTGTTACGTTGTGTGTTGTAGCGGGTACTGCGGACTACTCACGCCGTTCGTGTACTACTACTTCGTGACGTGGCGCTACGCCAGCCGGCGGAACCCGTACACACGCAACACGTTCCGCGAGCTGCGCGTGACGGCGGAGCGCACAGCGGCGCGACCCGCACTGCCGCCGCTCGTGCGCAACGCCATCACCGGCGCTGTCAACCTCGTGTGCCGCATGGCGCCGCCCATGGAACACGCGCAGCAGTACGTACACACACACACACACACACACGCCATCACCGGCGCTGTCAACCTCGTGTGCCGCATGGCGCCGCCCATGGAACACGCGCAGCAGTACGTACACACACACACACACACACACACGCCATCACCGGCGCTGTCAACCTCGTGTGCCGCATGGCGCCGCCCATGGAACACGCGCAGCAGTACGTACACACACACACACACCACACACGCCATCACCGGCGCTGTCAACCTCGTGTGCCGCATGGCGCCGCCCATGGAACACGCGCAGCAGTACGTACACACACACACACACACACACGCCATCACCGGCGCTGTCAACCTCGTGTGCCGCATGGCGCCGCCCATGGAACACGCGCAGCAGTACGTACACACACCACACACACACACACGCCATCACCGGCGCTGTCAACCTCGTGTGCCGCATGGCGCCGCCCATGGAACACGCGCAGCAGTACGTACACACACACACACACACACACGCCATCACCGGCGCTGTCAACCTCGTGTGCCGCATGGCGCCGCCCATGGAACACGCGCAGCAGTACGTACACACACACACACACACACACACGCCATCACCGGCGCTGTCAACCTCGTGTGCCGCATGGCGCCGCCCATGGAACACGCGCAGCAGTACGTACACACACACACACACACACACGCCATCACCGGCGCTGTCAACCTCGTGTGCCGCATGGCGCCGCCCATGGAACACGCGCAGCAGTACGTACACACACACACACACACACACACGCCATCACCGGCGCTGTCAACCTCGTGTGCCGCATGGCGCCGCCCATGGAACACGCGCAGCAGTACGTACACACACACACACACACACACACGCCATCACCGGCGCTGTCAACCTCGTGTGCCGCATGGCGCCGCCCATGGAACACGCGCAGCAGTACGTACACACACACACACACACACACACGCCATCACCGGCGCTGTCAACCTCGTGTGCCGCATGGCGCCGCCCATGGAACACGCGCAGCAGTACGTACACACACACACACACACACACGCCATCACCGGCGCTGTCAACCTCGTGTGCCGCATGGCGCCGCCCATGGAACACGCGCAGCAGTACGTACACACACACACACACACACACGCCATCACCGGCGCTGTCAACCTCGTGTGCCGCATGGCGCCGCCCATGGAACACGCGCAGCAGTACGTACACACACACACACACACACACGCCATCACCGGCGCTGTCAACCTCGTGTGCCGCATGGCGCCGCCCATGGAACACGCGCAGCAGTACGTACACACACACACACACACACGCCATCACCGGCGCTGTCAACCTCGTGTGCCGCATGGCGCCGCCCATGGAACACGCGCAGCAGTACGTACACACACACACACACACACACGCCATCACCGGCGCTGTCAACCTCGTGTGCCGCATGGCGCCGCCCATGGAACACGCGCAGCAGTACGTACACACACACACACACACACACGCCATCACCGGCGCTGTCAACCTCGTGTGCCGCATGGCGCCGCCCATGGAACACGCGCAGCAGTACGTACACACACACACACACACACACACGCCATCACCGGCGCTGTCAACCTCGTGTGCCGCATGGCGCCGCCCATGGAACACGCGCAGCAGTACGTACACACACACACACACACACACGCCATCACCGGCGCTGTCAACCTCGTGTGCCGCATGGCGCCGCCCATGGAACACGCGCAGCAGTACGTACACACACACACACACACACACGCCATCACCGGCGCTGTCAACCTCGTGTGCCGCATGGCGCCGCCCATGGAACACGCGCAGCAGTACGTACACACACACACACACACACACGCCATCACCGGCGCTGTCAACCTCGTGTGCCGCATGGCGCCGCCCATGGAACACGCGCAGCAGTACGTACACACACACACACACACACACACGCCATCACCGGCGCTGTCAACCTCGTGTGCCGCATGGCGCCGCCCATGGAACACGCGCAGCAGTACGTACACACACACACACACACACACACGCCATCACCGGCGCTGTCAACCTCGTGTGCCGCATGGCGCCGCCCATGGAACACGCGCAGCAGTACGTACACACACACACACACACACGCCATCACCGGCGCTGTCAACCTCGTGTGCCGCATGGCGCCGCCCATGGAACACGCGCAGCAGTACGTACACACACACACACACACACACACGCCATCACCGGCGCTGTCAACCTCGTGTGCCGCATGGCGCCGCCCATGGAACACGCGCAGCAGTACGTACACACACACACACACACACACGCCATCACCGGCGCTGTCAACCTCGTGTGCCGCATGGCGCCGCCCATATTTCTTATCAGACTAGACAGTTTCGAAATGTTGAATAAAAGTGATGAGAAAAATCATTATTTGGAAAAATACCCCCGCGACAAAGGCGTTAAATTCCTAACTTTGGGAGTCCGTCTTTTAACAACAAAAAATAATTATTTTCGTAAACCCTAACCAATTTCTTCCATTCATGATTTAATCGTGAAATCGTTCTCAAACAATCAGTTTGTCAATTAATAACCTTTTTATTTCCTATTTTCAGATAACGGTCGAACTAATCTATGGAGGTGGAACAGAAAACTTTCTACGTCACTGTCGTTCTTTTATATCAAAACTACGTATGAACAGTCTTCTCAGGTCTGGATGTGTCACGGTTTAGTAAATTATTTAATTACGATATATTGATGGTCGGAGCCTGTATCAAGCGATAGTGTGACGTGGAAACTAAGAAGACATTATACAAACAGTTTTAATCGAATTAAACGTGGATTCTGGATAATAAAATATCGAGACTTGTTAATAAAAAAACCTATAAATACGAATTTAATCGCGTTACCACGTTACAACAATGCATTAAGTTTTAATGTTCGATAGCAGATAAAAACTGCATAAACACGGCCAAAAAGTACTCAGTGTTTATAATCTTAATTAAACGAAGTCTTTACATATCACACTGTCGTGTCAGTCGTCCGACCGACATCTTACTGCGAAGGTCATCCACTGAATGCGAACAAACACCGTCCCTTGGACATAAACTTATTATAAGAACAAATTATCCAAACCATTGCAGTACAAAATCCTTACATTACCTACTTACAATGTATTTCAATGCATTTCATAGCATAATTTTTTTTTGGTTGTAAATCAGTATGATTATTGTATCTAGGGGAATGTATTATGTATTTAAGTCTAATTTATATTTAATGTTGGTCCAATATTAATTTAAGACGAGGAATGTTGAATGTTTTAGTTATTATGTAGAAATTGTATTCAATGTACGTTTTTTTGTAATTGAACTGTATTGTTTGCAGTATTTAGACTCGGATTACGGTTATTGGGTCTTCGATACTTTTTAATCGATAGTGAATTGGATGACGTTTACGTTATAAGCTGTAGTGCTCTCCGTAAACCGTATTTCGTAACGACAAGAGTGGCAGGTCACAATAGCCAAGGAAAAATACATTTAGAGTCTCGAGAACTAGGCCTGGGTGGATAACTATGGAGAAATGCTTAGGTAGACTTAAATTTAGATAGACAACGAAAAGGCTAACACAAAGCGAAAGAGTGAAGCAGCTAAGTTACGATACCTTGGCCACATCTGTAGTATTCTGATTCATTCCCCGCGTTCACTACTCTCGCAAAGTTTGTTCTTGAGATCCTTCATTCCATACTTCATTAACTTTCGGGCCCAATTATGTACACCTTTCTAATTAATATTTAAAATCTGTAAGGAGACATATCTCTTTGGATTCAATTGGTTATAAATATTAATGTAAAGTAAATAAAATTATTTTTGTGAATTGTGTTTACAATATTATTTTGTTTATGTTGTGTATTGTCAGCGTCATTTTTGTATTTAGCAATAATTATAATGCACTTGGTTTGGGGTGAATGTAGTCAGGTTTTTAAAATAAATGTTGGTAAAAATGGTATTGTTGTGTTCTTTATTTCATCTCTTTAGACATCCTTTAATATAAAATACTAATTGTCACGTAAATGGGTAAAAGCAATGGACCAGATTTCGTAAATATTTCCCGAGCTGCCTGAACTCGGAGTTTGTTTTCTTTTACCCCCCTAATAAATTATGATCAAAAAGATGCTGTCGACGTTGTTTCGATATTACGCTCGCGAACAATGCAATCCCAATGATTTTAATTTTATTAATAATTTTGACAATGCTACTTAACTACTTGGGCCTCTTAATTACCCCCTGGTTGCGAAAATGGGTCTGCACTCCGGGTTGCTCACGAAATTCAAAGCAGAGGCCTAAAAGATTCGTAAATTAAGTCTTGTTGACGTTCTTCGTTCAATTCTGATTTTCAAACATCCGTATGAGTTTATAGTTGGTTAGTTGTAGCAGCGGGGTAAGTAAAAATGAAACAGCCGTTTTGTAGTGTAGAAAATAGAAGAATATATTTACAGATTTTAGAGCTAGTTAAGTATACAATTCAGGGTGCACAGTTGTGCCAGGGGTACCGCGGAGACGTGCACGATCGACCAATAGGAGCGATCGTGCGAGAGAGATGCGCGTGCGAGCGAGATGGCACTAGCGTATATATGGCGCGTGCGCAGCGCGAGCGATCCTCACTCTTATGCGGCGATGAAGCGATGCGTACCTCACAGTACTCCCCCCTTAGCGAAGCGTACGTTTGGTCTGCATACTCTGCCGGTCCTGCTGACGTATGGTTGGTGTGATGGTACAGGATTCACGATGCTCGGTGTGCTTGCTGTAGTTGTAGGGCACATAGCACTTGATGTTTCATCGCAGATGTATGCCGGTTTCAGTCTATCCAGCGATACAACTGTCTCTCGATGCGGTAGCTGGATCTTGTAGAACTTTTCGTGTCTCTGTAGCACTGGATACGGTCCATCGTAGGGTGGAGTCAGCGGCGCTCGTACGGTATCGTTCCTCACAAAGACGTGTGTGCACGTACCGAGGTCCTTATGTATGAAGGGACTGGCTGTTGTTCTAGCGGTAGTGCACGAAGGTGAGAGTGACGTCATCGTTTGTGTGAGGCGGCGTACGTAATCTTCGTCTGACATGTTAGTCGTAGTAGCCACTGCGAAGAAATCCGATGGTACACGCAGGGTAGAACCGTATGTCATTAGCGCGGGACTTACGTTGTTATCTTCACGCAGCGCTGTTCGGAGACCAAGCAGTACGGTAGGAAGTTCGTCGCTCCAGTTGGTAGTTGCGCCTCTAGCCATTAACGCAGCTTTTAGCGTACGATGCCAGCGTTCTATTTGTCCATTTGATTGTGGATGGTATGCGGTTGTGCGTATGCGTGTAACGCCGAGTTTCTTCATTAGCGCGTTGAACAGCGACGATTCAAACTGCCTGCCTTGATCGGTCGATATACGTAGTGGGCAGCCGAATCTAGCAATCCAGTTTTCATACAGTGCTTTTGCGACGATCTCAGCTGTTATCTCGCGCACTGGTATGGCTTCTGGCCATTTTGTGAATCTGTCCATGATAGTCACGCAATATCGATAATCGTAAGACAGTCGAAGTGGGCCGACTATATCGATATGGATGTGTTCGAAGCGTTGCGATGGCGGGAAACTTCCTAGCGGTGTGATGACGTGACGATGTACTTTAGCTCGCTGACAGCCGACGCAGTTTCTTGTCCACGTTGTTACGTCTTTGTTCATAGATGACCAGAAGAACTTTGATGTGACTTGCTTTCTAGTCGCCTTGATACCAGGGTGGCAGAGATCATGTTGTGCTTTGAATGCAGCAAGACGATGTGCCGGTGGTAGATATGGGCGTAGCGTGGACGTTGACATCTCGCACGTGATTGGTCGCTGCGTGCCAGGCACAGTAACAGTGATGAATTTTAAGTTTGGCTGCAGTTTTAATTGTTTCAGTTCGCCGTCTTGTTCTTGATCACGTGATAACTTGTCGTAGTCAATGTTTGAGGGACATTGAATTTCTTCAATACGAGATAAGGCGTCAGCGACTGAGTTTTCGTCTCCCTTTATGTACACGATGTTTTTGCAGAATTGACTAATAAAGTGGAGTTGCCGTTCACGTCGCTGAGTGTCGCTGCTACTTTGCGGCCTTGTGAGCGCGTAGGACAGCGGCTTGTGATCAGTGTAGACGGTGACGTCACAGCCTTCAATGAGTCTTCTAAAATGCTTCACAGCCATGTAGATCGCTAGCAGTTCACGATCATACGTGCTGTATCGTGATTGTGTAGCACTCAATGTTTTCGAAAAGAATGCTAGCGGTTTCCAGGCTCCGTTGTCGCGTTGTTGTAGCACCGCCCCGACGCCGTGGTCAGAGGCGTCCGTCATGATGCAGAGCGGGGTGCCGGCGATAGGGTGCGATAGTGTCACACATTCCAATATACTTTGGCGGCATTTTTGGAATGTTTGTTCGGCAGCCGGCGTCCACGTGATAGGAGTCTTGTCATTCTTTTTACTATTGTGCAGATACTTGTTGAGTTCACTTTGCATGTCGGCTTGATTAGGTAAGCAATCTCTGTAGAAATTCAGCATGCCCAGGAAACGACGAAGCTCGATGATAGTTTTAGGTTGAGGATAACTGGATATGACTTTTATTCGTTCTTCTGTTGGTTTTACGCCGTCCGCTGTTACTTGATAGCCGAGAAAGTTGATTTGCGTCTGTGCAAATTCACATTTGTCGACGTTGAGTGATACGCCGTAATTGTTCAGGCGCTCGAGAACTTCATGTAGTAATTTCTTGTGTTCTTGTTCGTTTTCAGAGTACAACAAGATATCGTCGACGAATGAAAAACAGCCCTCGATGCCGCGCAGTACCTCGTGCATGAATCGTTGGAAGGTTTGACTTGCATTACGTAGGCCAAACGGCATGCATGTGAATTCAAATAGCCCGAAGGGTGTGATAATTGCAGTTTTCTGTGCGTCTTCTTTGTTTAGAGGTATTTTGTAGTAGACCATTTTCATGTCGAGTTTTGAGAAGATCTTCTTATTGTGTAATTGATAGGTGAAATCTTGTATGCGCGGAATCGGGTACTTATCAGGTAGCGTGATTGAATTTAGACGCCTGTAGTCGCCGCACACTCGTAGACTGCCATCTTTTTTCTTTACAACATGGAGTGGGCTGGCCCACGGGCTCTTGGAAGGTTGACATATTCCCATTTCCATCATCCGTTCGAACTCTTCTTTAGCCGCTTTGTATTTGTCGGGCGGTAGGGGACGTGCACGTGCGAAGAGAGGTGGGCCCGTTGTCTCGATGTGATGCACTACGTTGTGTTTGGCGGGAGTTTTCAAGGACATAGGTCGCAGTAAATCTGGATACTGTTTGAGTATGTCTTGATATGTCTGCTTGTTGCTGAGTGTGTACACGGCTTGTTGCGTCGACGAGGTTTCTAGGGCGTTTATTGAGAGTTGAGTCACCTTGTCGATTAGCTTCTTTTGATGCAGGTCGACGAGGAGTTTAAAGTGGCGAAGGAAGTCAGCTCCGAGTATTGATGTTTTGACGTCTGCGACTACAAACGTCCAGCGAAATCGTCTTCTGAGGCCTAGGTCGATTATTAGTTCTTTCTCGCCGTAGGTATTGATTGATGAACTGTTCGCGGCGTAAAGTTTGTACAAAGTCGGTGAACATTTCTTCTTATGTATCGGGGTGGCGGCTAGGACAGAGATGTCTGCACCAGGGTCAACGAGGAAACGGTGATTAGTGTTGCGATCGAGGACACATAGGCGGTTACTTGCCGTAGTCACACCGACGTCCGCCACGGTCGGTGCCTCTTTTAGTTTTCCGACTTGTTATGATTTCGCCTCGCGCACGGTGACACGCAGCGTCTCGCCTGATCCCCAAATCGGTAGTGGTAATAGCATACTCGATTGGGATCGTTCTGAAGCTTTGTTGTGGACTTTGATCTTGAGCGGGACCGCGGATGACGGCGATGGTGTGGTCTTCCAGGGCTGCGAAGTTCGGCGATTTCGAGCGTCAGATTCTCAAGGTGTTTCGAAAGCACTTGTATTTGCGCGGACATAATTTGTTGGTTGACTGCTGCAGAATATGTACGTGACTGCACGGAGATGGCGGCGAGGTCTGCAGGCTCACTGATTTCTGGCTTGTGTTCCATATTTTTTCTCTCGGGGTCACCAAATGTAGCAGCGGGGTAAGTAGAAATGAAACAGCCGTTTTGTAGTGTAGAAAATAGAAGAATATATTTACAGTTTTTTTTTTTTTTTTTTTTTTTTTTTTTTGTA